>LZPO01097263.1:13625-23973 GCA_001675575.1 Neotoma lepida | reverse complement strand
GAGAGAGAGAATATGTCTGTGTGTAGTCCACACTGGTCTTGAACTTGAGGTCCTACTTTGTCAGTTCCCAAGTCCTGGTATTTCAGCTGTGTGTCATCACATCTGGCCTCAAATAGTTTTTTAAAGTTAATCGTCGAGAAGGTTCTATTGCTCTCTTTTATGGAGTACTTAGAAGGCAGTTTTGTATAGCACATGTGTTCCAAAGTAGTTTCACTATTCTTGTAATCTCATATTTCAATTTAAGGTGCTTCATAAATGCGTAAACATCATTTGTTTTTTATGCCCTTAGTATTTATTTTTATTGTTGTATTTTTAAAATTGTATTTTATGTGCATAAGTTTTTGCCTGCATGTATGTATGTGTACCACATTCTTGCCTGGTGCCCAAGGTGGTTAAAGAAGGCATCAGATTTCCTGGAACTGGATTTATGGATAGTTGTGAATCACCATGTGGGTGCTGATAACTGAACCCAGGTCCTCTACAAGAACAAGTGTTTTTAACCACTGATCCCTCTCTCCAGCCCTATGCCCTTGATCTTTTAAACAAACTAGCCAGTTTAGGGAGCTTTATTAAAATTAGGACCCCCCCAAAGAGTACTTATAATAATATACAAATTACTCTAAAAAATACTCTAATAATTACTATATACAACTAACTTTCAATGATATACAGTTTGGCTATGTGTCCATTTACAAACAAACAAACAAACAAACAAACAAACAAACCAGAAGTAAATTCTTCCCAGGGCCTATGATCACCCCCAGCCTTAAGTTATTGACCAGATTTTCAGTACCAGGTATGTATTACCTACCAGAGTGGGCTGCAAATCCAACCAGAAAGTGGTTGGTTACCCCTCAAACAGTCATGCTACTATTGCATCAGTGAGTGTATCTTGCCTGGCAAATCAATGTTGTTGCATAGAGGGTCCGTGACTGGGTAAGACCACTGAGGCTTTTTCTCCCCCCAGCAGCCTGATTCACACCTTCTAGCACCATAAACAGTAGCCAGCAGGCAGGCAGTGTCCAGCTCAGTACAATTTCTTGGTGTCTTGTAATCCAAGTGTGTGGTGTCTTCCATAATAGGGTCTTATGACTTCTGGGAATAGCATTGTTCACCCATTCGTGGTGCCTCTATTCCAACTCTTTCTCTCTCTTCCTGTCTTCTTTCTTTCTCTTCCTCCTCTTCCTTTTCTTTCTGTTTTAGAACAGGGTTTTTCTTTGTAGCTCTGGCTGTCCTGGAACTTACTCTGATGACCAGGCTGGCCTAGAACTCACAGAGATCCACCTGCCTCTGCCTCCTGAGTGCTGGGATTAAAGCCGCGNGCCACCACTGGCTCAAACCCTTTTTCTTAAAGTATGTTTTTTAGTTAGCTTACAAAGCAGTAGGTTTCTATATGACTTCTTTCATAATCCTTAGTTTCAGCTAGTCCTTTCCCTTCCCTCTATCTTTTTCCCTACCTCTTGTCCACATTCCTATTTAATCTTACTGAAAGTTCAGTGAGAAGGAAAGAAAGGCAAACAGAGAATTGATGTTTTAAGACAGCTCAGGCCTTTATTTTGGGGGATCCCCTTGCTGAAGAGTGGGAGTCTGTAAGAATCAAAGCCTGCTGTCAGCTTACAGGCTGTCCCACAGTTGGCCATTGCTAGAAGTGTGTGTGTCTATCTATCTTCCTACCTACAAATATTTTTTATCTTTAGTATTATGTGTGATATTTTAAAATAAAGGAATCCATTAAAACGGAAACAGAAGGTCTGGAGTTGTAGCTCAGTGTTAGAACACTTGGCTAGCATGTTGGGAGGGGGAAGCAAACAGCATTATTTCACATGGTGTCTTAGCAAGGGTTTCTATTTCTGTGATAAAACACCATGACCAAAAGAAACTGGGGGAGGAAAGGATGTATTTCAACTTACGGTTTCACATCACATTCCATCACTGAGAGAAGTTAGAGCAGGAACTCAAGCAGGGCATGAACTTGGAGNCAGGAACTGAAGCAGAAGCCACNGAGGACTACTGCTTACAGGATTTCTTCTCATGGCTTGCTTAGCCCATTTTCTTTCTTTTTTTTAAAATATAATTTATTGAACTTTGTCTTATGTGCATCTATGTGAAGGTGTCAGATCTCCTGGAACTGGAGTTACAGACAGTTGTGAACTGCCATGTGGGTGCTGGGAATTGAACCTGGATCCTCTGGAAGAGCAGCCATTGCTCTTAACTGCCGAGCCATCTCTCCAGCCCCTTAGCCTGTTTTCTTATGGCACACAGGACCACCAGCCCAGGGTGGCACTGTCCACAGTGATCTGGACTGTCCCACAATAATCATCAATCAAGAAAATGCATCACAGATTTGCTGGTGGCAGCATTTTCTCTATTGAAGTTTCCTCTTCCCAAATGACTCNAGCTTGTGTCAAGTTGACATAAAACCATAGTACACATGGACTAATGTAATGAAATTTTGAATAGAGGAGAGAGCTTGGGCTCAAATGCTAACACAAGTAGGAAGAGTGGACATTTGTAACCAAGAAGTTATGTAGAGGACAGTGGATAGGGCATTACAGAGAGGAAACATCAGGCTAAGAGGAGTTCTAGGTAAAAAACTGATTGTGCTAGATAGTTTTATGTCAACTTGACACAAGCTAAGGTCATCTGAGAAGAGGTTACTTCAGTTAGGAAAATGCATTCATAAGATCAGGCTACAAGCAAGCCTGTAGGACAGTGGTTCTCAGCCTTCACTAATCTGATGATAGTGGAAGGTAAGTTCAGGCACCCTTTCCACTGTTGCTAGGAGTCTTAGTTGATGTCATCCTTGTGGATTCCTAGGGTTTTCCCCAGTACCAGGTTTCTCTCTAACCCCCTAATGGTTCCCACTATCAAGATATCTCTTTCATTGCTCCCCCTCTCCGTCCCTCCCTCCACTCAGGGGCCATCTCAGCCCCTCCTGTTCCCATCCCCCATCCCTTCCCTTCTACACCCCCTCCTAGTTTAGCCAGGAGATCCTAACTATTTTCCCTTCTTGGGGCCCTCCATGTGTGTCCCTCTTAGGGTCCTCCTTTTTACCTAGCTTCTCTGGGGTTGTGGATTGTAGCCTGATTATCCTTTGCTTTGCGTCTAATATCTACTTATGAGTAAGTACATACCATGTTTGTCTTTCTGGGTCTGGGTTACCTCACTCAGGATGGGTGATTCTTTCTATCCATTTGCCTACAAATTTCATGATGTCATTGTTTTTTACACCTTGCAGAGGCTTCAAAAGGCAACCTCACAAGGCCACTGTATTTCCCATCAGGTCCAGTCAAGGGCAAGCATATTTCCTACCGACACCTCCACCTCCACCTACATCCAATTAAGGGTGAGCGAACATCCTGATGTATTACCTGTCCATGTACCTCCTGCCCACGTGTGATCAAGCACATCCGGTACAGGTGAAGATGGATCAAACAAACTTGTTTAGGCAAGTGAAAACATAAATAGCCGCCAGCATTTAACTTTGGTTCTCACACAAGCACATCCTGTGCAGCTGGGGCAACCAAACTTGTTTACAGTTTACAAAGCAAGTTTAAACAAACTTGTTTACACGTGTAAAAACACGCGGCTTGTTTTCTTACATGAACGAAGGCCCACAACATTCTAGAAAGTTATACATCTTTCGGCAAGTGGGCCTTACAGGTTAGAAGCATTTTTGTTTTGTAGATTTCTTCTTTTTTAAACTTTCTTTTTATTTATTATTTGTGTCCTTCACATCATGCATCTCAATCCCATTCACTTCCCTGTCCCTTCACATCTGCCCTCTGTCCTTCCAACCCCCCTCCCAATAAAATAATAACATAAAATTTAAGAGAAAAAAAAAAGAAAAGAAAAATCTCATCATAAATCTTGTCCTGGAAGCTGTAGTGTGACACAGTGAGTCACACAGTAAACCCTTTTATCCATATATCTTTACTTGCAAGTGTTCATTACAAAGAGTCATTGGTCTGGTTCAAAGCCTCTGGTTTCTGCTACACCACTGATCCTGGGCCTTCACTGGGGCTCCTCTTGGATATTCTGTTGTTGTCTTGTGTTGTAGAGATCCTGCAGCTTTGGATCTGCAGGACCACCCCTTCATGTGCTCCAGCAGATCACAAATGGGGTGGATATTGGGGTGGGCCAACTCATAACCCTGGTTCTGGGCCTGGGTAGTTGCAGGGTTGGTCAGCCCCCCAGCTCTCCCCAGTCCTCACCACCAGGGTGAGCTTTGCAGCATTCCCAGTGCTAGCTCACTCTTTTGCAGTGGTGAGCAAGGGATGGGACTAGTTCTCCTGCTTTCACACCCTCAGGTGGGCTCACCCACACTTACATACCATTAGGGCCAGCTCTACTGTGTTGCCCAAATGTAGGGACCACTCTCCCCANTGTTGTAGCTGGAGAGGGGAAGGGTCAGCTCCCTGTCTGCCACAGGTGGTGAGGGGCAAGGGGTAAGAGGAGCATCTTTTCTTTGCCCACACTGTCTCCGCATGACAGAGGAGTAGTGAGGCCAACTCTCCCATACTCACAACTTCCGGGTTGGTTCACCCAAACAACCGCCAACAGGGTTGGCTCCACTGTGTTGCCCAGGTGAGGTGTAGGGCCTGCTTTCCTAAGTGCTGTAGCTAGCAAGGGGCAGGGATAGCTCTCAGGGATAGTGGTGATGGAGGGGAGGGAGGAGCATCTCTCCTTTGCCCAGGCCACCACATGGCAGATGAGGGGGGGGGGGAAATCTCCTATGTTTACATTCTTGACTCATACTCGCCCCTGTCAACAGGATCATCTCCATTGCGCTACCTAGATGCAGGGCCCACTTCCCCCAGTGCTGCAGCTGGTAAAGGGGGGTCAGCTCCCTTGCCAGCTGCAGGTGATAGGTGTGAGGGGGGAGGGCATTTTTCCCTCACCACCGCAGTGCTGGTGAGGGGAGCAGTACCAGCTCTCCCACTCTCATGCCCTCAGGGCTAGCTCACCTGCATCCTGTCTACAGGGTCGGCTCTATTGTGCTGCCCAGATGAGATGTAGGACCTGAGTACTTCAGCCAGTGAGGGGCAGGACAAGTTCTCCCTAGTGTTGCAGCCAGTGAGGGCCAGGGCCAACTCTGTAGAGCCCTATCTGCTTGGCCTTCGGTGGTATCGGTGCAGTGGAAATCAACATAGACCTTGGCTGCAACAGGGCCATGGACCCAGACATGGGCCCTGGCAGTAGCCCAGGCCCAGACATCATCACGGCCCTGGGTGGCAATGAGTCTGACTGCTTGACGCCAGGAAGAGCCAGGCAAGCCCATGTTTTCTTCTCGGAGCCTGGGGTGGACTTCCTCAGGCATGTGTGTGGGTCTCCTTGTCCCACGCAGTTCATCATGGCTCTGGGTAGAACCATGCTTTGTCCTCCAAGTCCGGGGCGGACTGCCTATAGATTTCTTAAACACAATGATTTAAACTTAAAACATAACTTTAGCCCTCACAGAATGTGGTTCAGTGATAAAGTGCTCACCTAATAATGTGGAGGGCTCTGGGTTTATCATCAACACTGTCAACACCTGCCTCACAACACCCTGCTATCCCACAAAAGCAAGGCAAGCAATAACATCTGTAAAGTCCATTCACTTTTGCCAAGTAGGGCAACATAATCAGGGAAGGTATATCCCAGCATGCTTACCTTATTGTGTTAGCATTAGGTAACTAGCCAGATATTAGCAGGCTCAAAGGTCATTGGAGATGTCCTCCTCCCTCGTAACTGAGAGCTTATAAAACCAGGAACTGATGGAGCTTTGCCAATGGCCACTCGCATCTTTTGAGGGTGTCACACACGCACCGTGTCACAAACTCCATTCTACACTATTCCCTGCATATATCATCTTTATTCTTTCTATGGATATTACAAGAACCTCAGAGCTGAGAGTAGACCAGACTGAGATCCCAGGAATGTTAGCACTAAGTCCTGTTTGTACTCACCAGGAAGAACTTTTTTTTTTTTGAAGAATTTATATAACGATACTGCATACTAGGAGACAGGAATCACATTGCTACCAAAGGGGGTGCTCATGGCATTCTGAGTCAGTGTAATTTGGAGTCCAAGATGACTGCTGTTCTCACAGTGTGGAAAAAGATATTTATTTCTCCTGAGTGAAAGTAAAAACTGCTCTCTTGTTCTTTTTAAAAGAACACCCCAAGCTCCTGATTGTGTGAGCTATACAAAATGCTTAAAGCATAACAAAGGGAACAATTAAGTTGGTCATGGTGACTCATGATGAACTTCCCCAAGAGAATCATTTAAATTTGATCTTGCCCAGTGAATACAAGTTTGTAAACAAGCTGGAGGAGTTGGGGGTGGGTAAAACCCATTGTAGAGCAGAGATAGGCAGATTCCTGGAGCTCACTGGCCATCCAGTTTAGCTGAGTTAGTGATCTCCAGGTCTAGTGACAATGTCTCAACAATGAAGAGCAACTGAGGAAGATANCTGATGCTGCCCTTTTCACATACTCACAAGTACACGGACAACCACATGCCTATGTACATACATACACACATTTCAAAAGTCAGCGTTCAAGTTTTACTGTGTGCCTATTGCTGTTGCACTACTGTAAAATAAAAAAGGAAACATTTCGGTTGAACCATGGCAAACCAGGTACTGCTGATAGAAAAGAACAATAGTGTTCATTTTCTGGGGCTGTCATAACAAACTACCATGAACTGAGTTGCTTAAAACAGCAGAAATGTACTTTTGACCAGTGATCCACTGCTGACTACATCGCCATCTCCATTCCGTGTTGATCACCCCATGTTGACCACTCCCATGCAGCCGCTACCACTACTGCCACCACCACTGCCACCACAGCTGCCTATATCCCTGGACTTTCTGGCTATGGAATGAACAGGCATCAATCTTCAACGAGATCACTCATTTCTCAATTCTGTGGTCTTGGTTACTGGGACTAACATCTAGCAGGAGAGGTTTATTTTAGCTTGCTGTTTTAGGGCGTATTAGTTCATTATGGTTCATGACAGCCTGGTGGTGGAAGTTGGCCGGTACACAGAGGTATACTCAGGCTGGAGCTAGATAGAGGTGGATATAACCTTTAAGGCTCACTGCCACCCATTTCTGCTAGCCAGGCTGCAAGTCCCAAAGGTCCCACTGCTTCCTAAACAGTGCCATCTAGCTGGAGGCTAAGTTCAGACACAGAAGCCTGCGTGTAGGTCATTTCACATCTAATCCATAGCGCTCGTGCAAAGGAGATTCTGAAGGGTGGTAATTACTGCCAGGCACAGCATGAGCTCTACACGTAAAAGTGAAGTGTAGAAATTCATCCAAAAGCTCCCATTGCATTTCACAAGAGTTCTGACCTCTGACCTGGGCAGGGTAAACTTCAGGGAAAGCCTTCTTTTTTTGGGGAGGGGGAAGTGGGGGAGAAACCAGGGAAAGAGGAAGAAGGAGGGCAAATATGAGCAAAGTATGATGATCCCTATGTATGGAAATATCAAAAAGAACCCCCCACACATTTTTTTATCCTCACTAACCAAAGTCAATGACAAAATATAAGCTCAAGCTCCAGGACGGAGAAAACTAGTTTGGAGAAGTCTATGTGTGTGGTAGGTGGATTGAAACCGGAAGTAGGTCTCCCATATTCTTTTGGGATCATATGTCTTTTCTGTTTATTTCAGAGGTAAGTTATAACAAAAAGGAACCCTCCTGAGAAATTGTTTTGTTAATTTTTAAATTTAGTTAAAAATAGTAAGTGAATCATATGTAACAGACCCTATTCTAAGAATAAACATAAAAGATAGACAACTTTGGTTGGAATTGGAACTGTGGCCTCCTCCTCCCATACCACTTTTAATATATTTACGTTGAACTATTTTTGAAATCTCGATAGTGGAACCTGCTTACTTGCCAGCAATCTTGTTCTTTTTAGGGGATGAGTTGGTTGGATTTCTCCTTGTGGTATTACTTACAGCACAGTCTTTTTCTGCTTTCATTCCAGGTTCCTAAGAGTGTCCCTGGAGGAGTTTGAGTTTGGAGACAAACCTCTGTTAAATTTCATCGTCAACACCTTTAAAAATATTTAATATGGCCTTGGGCTGAGAGCTGATGTTTAATGAGAGGAGATCTACACAAGGCGCCATGAGAGCCAGGAAGGAGGGATCCATCTCCGTGCGGGGCTCTAAGTGTGCTGTACGCCAGTTGTATCAGCTTTATCAATGTCTCCTGGTGTTTGAGAAGTCAGACTAAAAAAAAGAAAGCAGTAACTGTTGTCAATTCTCGATCATCCTTTGTTCCCCCACGAGTCACCTCAAACCAGAGGCCTGGAATAGTGGTCACTGATCACTGTCCCTGANTGACTATTGAGTTTTCCATTTGCAGTGAACTTTGTAAAATACGGGAACAGTAAAGAACATAGGGTCTTTCCTATTTAAGAAGTACCACTGTTGTCTGGGCTCTTTTCTTTCGGCATTCTTTAGGCGTGCACTAATATTTCCTGGGGATAATGATATGAATTTCTGTGGCCACAGTGAAGGATGGTAGTACAACATAAATGGCACTACAACCTTGTTCGTGAGTCATTGTTCAGTAGCTCCTTCGCTTGAAGCAGGCACCCACCTACCCACCCTCCCTCACACCCCTGACTAATTTCAGCTGTTGAAGCCGTTCCCTCCTACTACTTCTTAGTCCTAAAGATTTCTGTTTTCTGGTGGTTAAAGTTCTGCTTCATGTCCTCTTCTACTTATTTCAGAAATTGCTATTTGTGTTTTGGTAAAAGAGCCAAGAACAAGCAACAGAGCACAGGGAAGAACTAGACTGGGACTGTGTGTGTGGAAATGGGGATTAGCAGTGCTGGTGCAGGATGGGAAGAGGATGGGAAGAGGCAATGCAGAGACCTGCTTGGGCATTAATCGTGTTCACAGGGCCTAGCACAGTACCTGGCATCAAGTAACTGCTTCACAATTATTCATTGAAAGCTAAGTCATTTTTATTGATTTTCGTGCCATATTTTACAAAAATTATTTGTTTGCCTACAATCAGAACAAACAGAATATAAGTAAGATGCAAAAATCAGAACCAGGGAAAATATAAATAAGGATGAGCAAATAAGTTAAGAGGTGAATTAAAAAATGAGTTATTCTACAAACCAACCTTACTGAGGCACAGTCTACTCTGCAGTTCTTTTCTTATTAAAAAGTTTTTATTGTTATGTGGCTGGAGAGATGGCTCTGTGTGGTTAAGAGTGTTTACAGATANTGCAGAGAACCTGAGTTCAACTGCCAGCATCCNTGTTGGGCAGCTCACAACTATAGTAACTCCAATTCCAGAATCTAGTGCCTCTGACTTCTGCAGTACCAGCATGCATGTGCACGCACACAGATAGACACACATACACAATTAAAAACAATAGATCTTAATTTTTGTGTTACATCCATTCATTTATTCTGTGAGTGTGCCAATAGTATGCATATAGAGGCCAGGGGACAACTTGTGAGAGTTTGTTCTCTTCTACATTGTGGGTCTCAGCANTGGAACTCAGGTCATGAGGCTTGGCTGCAACTGACTTTAACCACTGAGCCATCTTGCTAGCCCATATTCTGTCACTCTCAAATTTACCTTTTTACAAAAAGTTCACAGTAAGTTTCAATGTACCAAAGAACTCTGTGTACCCTCCTCANTTTCCTCTAAGGGCTACATCTTTCATAACTACAGTGTCATAATAAAATCAGGAAACCAATCTTGTTGGAATATGTGTATAGTTCTTTCTTATTTTATCATGTATGTGGACTTGGGAGCCAGGAATTGAATTCGAGTCCTCTGCATTATCAGTGTACACTCTTAATCACTGATCTAATCTAATCTCCAGCCCCATAATAATAAAATCTTTTTAATAAAAAATTTCAGAGTAGATTCTGCATCAGTAAATTTGGTTTTTAAAACCACCTCTTATTTGCTTGTCCTTATTTATATTTTACTGGTCCCACCCCAACTGGGATACAGAACTGTCTGTCTCTCCAAAGATCTCTTTGTGCTTCNCCTCTGTAGTTACAGCTGTCTTCCCCTCCCGTCACCCTCATCCTGGCAGCCACTAGCTGGATTAGTCTGTTTTCCATCCCTGGGATTTGCCATATTAAGACTGTTGTATGAATAGATCATACAGATAGGACTATATTTATGCTTCTTGGCTTGTTTTTCACTTAGGGTAATGCTCTCCAGAGCTACGTTCTTCAGTACTGAATTTCTTTTTTTATTACCATTTAGTATTCCACAAAATAGAATTTACCACAGTTTATTTAACTATGAACATAAGAAGGAACATGTTGGTGGTTGCCAGATTTTGGTGATTATAAATAAAGCCATGGTGCTTTTTTT
>LZPO01097262.1:170886-186128 GCA_001675575.1 Neotoma lepida | reverse complement strand
GGCCTCATCAGTAAGCTCAGAATTCCCACTGCCCAAGTCCTGATTCCCAAAGAGGCAGAGAAGGGGATCACCCTTCCCTAACTAAGCAAGAGGGCATGTGCAGGGAAGAGGACAGCTAGGTAGACCAGGGAGGGCTCCCTCTCTGCCTCAGGGCTCAGGGAAGGCAGAGAGAGGGCTACAACACGCCCAGGCCTACCTCCAAAAACACTGAATACATGTCCAAACCAATATTCACACAGGAATGGTCAAGGCAGGACTAGGTGAAACAGCCTGAAGACGTAAATGGCCCAAATGTCCACTGACAAGAATAAATATGAAGCTTATCCGTAGAGTNGACTATGATTCNGCCACACAGAGGAAGGAAGGATTGACACATTACACAGAATGGATGAACTGCAAACACATGCCAAGCTAAAGCAACCAGACAACCAGAAATGCATTAGANATATTCAGAATGCAGGGCTAAGGAGCTGGCTCAATGCAAGCATGAGGACCAGAGTTCAGATCTCCAGAACCCACATAAATTCCAAGTGGGCATGTCAGCCTGCCTGCAATTCCAGCCTGAGAGAAAGGACACAGGGGATCCCCAGAGTGAGCTGACTAGAGAAACTGACCATATCAGTGAGCTCTGGGTGTGATTAATAGTCCCTGCCTCAGTGAATAAAGTAGAAAAGCAAACAAGGAAAATTCACCTCCACACACAGACATTAGGGGTTTACTCAGGTGTCAAAGCTGCTTTGACACTAGACAGGGTTAACAGTCACACGGTGCCTAAATGCCACTGGACTGTTTCCTCACAGCGGCTAGTTGGACATTAGGCGAAACGCCAATGCATTTATTTTGAAAGTGCAAATGACTCAAAAACTTAGAGCTGGGCCATAGAGCCCCTTCCAGGCTGCCTGCCTGGCCCACTGCAGTTCGCCCTGCCTGGCCCACATTTATCCTCATTCCCAGCATCCAAAGCCTGAGTCTGAGCAACCCCACCAGAGTCTCCTGGTGTCATTACCCACCTCTGCTCTCCTCATGTCTTCATCATCCTCCCAAGTTCACCAGGGACCCTGTAGGGAAGCTGTCCCAGGCAGCCCTTCACTTATAGGCACCTCAGGCCTCTTCTTGGGCCAAGAACAATACCTTGCATGTTCAACCTTGTCACTGTCAGCCTGAAAGATCCATTTCCCTACTAGACCATAGCAGGGAAAGTCCAATAAATCTTCATGTCTCCTGTGTTAGCATTTAATCTTCACGACAGCACCACAGGGTAGCAATGGCTATCTAGTCTACAGTCTACAGATGGAGGGCGCAGTAAATATCAGAAATTATACAAGCAGCAGAGAGGACTCATCAGCCCACCTGCAAATAGGCTCGGAGCCCTCGGGATACCAGATCATTCCAGTGACCACACAGTCCATAATGGGACCTGGCAATAGGATGCAGAGTCAATTCCAATGCAAATCAGCTTCCAGAGATTTCTACCTGCATCTCAGCGATCTATGGCTGGAAAGTGGTGCCTGCTACCAAATGAGACCTGTCTTCTTATGCTTGAACCTACTTCCTACAATCCCTCGGGACCAAGAAGTTGTCCTCACACGGTACACACAAATGCCTCCAGAGACCAAACACTAACACCCAGCACTGATTAAATCCTCACCCACAATACCCGTCTAGACTCAATAGATCAACCCTCAGGCTAGGGCGACACTGGCTACACAGCAATTGAGCAAGAAGATGCTTATAAATGGAAAGCAGGAAGCAATTCTCCTCAGTTTCTGGTAAATTGGGATCTGGAGACTTAATAATGCTGAGCAAGTTTCCAAGTCCAGCTGCAGGAGGCCCCTGGGAGCAGAGCCCACCACCAGTCTGGAACACAGCAATCAATCATACTGAAGCCCAGGGCATGACCCTGGGAAAATGGGTTCCATCAAGCACGCCTTCTCCTCCAGCCCTCTAGTCTCTGAAGACTGTAGGCCCTTCCTCTGGTTTGGGTTTTATTCTGCATCTGGTAAATGTCTCGTGTGTGTGTGTGTGTGTGTGTGTGTGTGTGTGTGTGTGTGTACGCACATGCATGTAGAGGCCAGAGGACAAGTTTATGGGTTGTTCCTCAGCTGCCATCCACTTCTTTGAAACAGAGTTCCTCACTAGCCCGAGGCTCACCAGGTAAGACAGACTGGCCAGCCAGTGAGCTCAGTAGCCACCTGTCTGGCCACACGCCTGACTTATTTTTTAAATGTGGATCGTAGGGTTCCAAACTCGGGTCCTCAGGCTTTGCTACAATATTTACTTTGCCAACTGAACTATCTCTCCAGTCCCTTCAGGGGGCTGTTTGTTAGTTTGTCTTCAGCTTTTCTGACCTCACCATCGAGCCTTAGTCCTGTACTTACCTCTGCTGAGGAGGATCTCTCATCAGCCCTTCAGCTGTCTAACAAGACTGGCTCTGTTACATCCTGGAGCAGGTGCCTGTCCTGAGAGCACTCGCCTCAGCACTAAAACTGCCTGGTCCCAAGTCCGTCTCTGCCACAGCCAAGGCAGATACTAAGATAGACTTGTCCTCACCATGCTGGCCGCTCTAATTCAGCATTTGCTGAAGGAACATGTGAACGATTGAATAAAGAAACTAAAATGAGGCCTGGGAGAGATAGCTCAGTGTGTAAGAGCACTTGATGCTCTTGCTGTGATCCCAGGTTTTGTTTCTAGCACTCATGGTGACTCACAACCGTCTTTAACTCCAGGTCCAAGAGATCCAATGCCCTCTTCTGACCTCTGCAGGCACCAGCCACACATGTGGTGCATGTACATACATGCAGACAAAACAACACTCATAAATATAAAAATAATGACTAAATCGAGGGGCTGGAGAGATGGCTCAGCGGTTAAGAGCACTTGCTGCTCTTGAGGAGGACTCAGGTTCTGTTGCCCAGCATCCACGGGGTAACTCACCATCCTCTTTACATATGCCCATACAAACAGAGACACATAAAATTAAATAAATACATACTTTTGAATTAGTAAATAAATCTAAATAAAGAACTCAAGATATCCTCTGGAAGCCAGAGACAGACCATCCGGTCATCTAGCCAAAGGTGCCAGAACAACCTTCAAACCCTGTCCACAGGAGGGACGGTGGCTGGTTATCTCCCATTCACCTAGAATTCACATCATATCAAAGTGAAGAACACTGGAGGTCAGCCCCTGGAATCTGCTTACACTATCACACACCCAGCACGGTGCTGACTATATCAGTGCTCTAACCCACCCACTTCTCTGAAAAACATGATTCAAATAGACAGGATTCTTCTTTCCATTCTGGGACTGTGATCAAATATTCTGACTAGAAGCAGCTAAGGGGAAGAAAAGGATTTGGCTTACATTTCCAGGTCACAGCTCACCACTGAGGGAAGCCAGAGCAGGAACTCTGCTTGCTGTGGAGCTCTGCTTGCTGGGTTGCTGTGCAGCCNATGCTTAGCTAGCTCTCTGTCAGCCCAAGACCACTTGCCTAAAGACAGTGCCATCCACAGTGGATTAGTCCCTCCCATATCAATTCCATTCAAGGCAATCCCTCACAGACATGCTCTGTATTGGCTGGTTTTGTATGTCAACTTAACACAAGCTAGAGTCATCAGAGAGGAAGGAGCCTCCCTTGAGGAAATGCCTCCATGAGATCCAACTGTAAAGCATTTTCTCATTTAGTGATCAATGTGGGAAGACCCAGACCATGGTGGGTGGTGCCATCCCTGGGCTGCTGGTCCTGGGTTCTATAAGAAGGTGGGCTGAGCAAGCCATGGGAAACAAGTCAGTAAGCAGCTCCCCTCCATGCCCTCTACTTCAGTTCCTACCTCCGGGATCCTGCCCTGTTTGAGTTCCTGTCCTGAATCCTTCAGTGATGAACAGCAATGCTGAAGTGTAAGCCAAATAAACCCTTCCCTCCCCAACTTGCTTTTTGGTCATGGTGTTTCATTGCAGCAACAGAAATCCTAAGACATGCCCACAAGCCAATTCAATCTTGGTAATCCCTCTATCGAGACTCCCTCCTTAGGTAAGCCTTGGCTATGTCAAGATGATGGTCAAGTGAACTAACACAACCTGAGTGGAACTCCTCTGTGCCTGTTTACTCATCAGTTGGAGACAGGAGGTGAGATGAGGTGAGATGAGGAAACAGGGTGGTGGGAGGAGTTTATGAGTCCAGCTGCACGTGGCCCTGGGAGCAGAGCCCACCACCAGTCCTGAACACAGCAATCAACCATACAAAAGCCTAGGGCTTGCCCCAAGGAAATAGGTCCCAGTCACTGCNCCTCCTCTAGCTCCCCAAAGTCTCTGGAGGCTCTGCATCCCTCCTCTGACTCTGGCTTTATCCTGCATCTAACAAATGTCTTCACTGGGTGTCTTAGTTACCTTTCTATTGCTGTGACAAAACACCATGACGAAGGCATAAAAGAAAGTCCTTCACTGAGACTCACAGTTCCAGAAGACTAGAGTCCATGAACGTCATGGCCAGGAACATGACAGAAGGTAGGCAGACAGGTACGGCACTAGAGCAGTAGCTGAGAGCCTGCATCTTAAGACACAACCATGAGGCAGAGAGAGCTAAATGGACATGGCTAGAGCTTTTGAAAACTCAAAAGCCCAGCACCAGTGACACACCTCCTCCAACAAGGCCACACCTCCTCCAACAAGGCCACACCTCCTCCAACAAGGCCACACCTTCTAGTCCTTCCCAAATAGTTCCACCAACTGGGGATCAAGTATATGAACCTAATGGGAACATTCTCATTCAAATCACCACACCAAGTTCTTGTTTTATTTCTTTATGATTCTTTCCTTCCAAACGGCCAATTGTTCCTGTGTCCTGACTCCACCAGCTTTCTGCAGCTCCATAACCAAGTGTCACAAACTTGGGCACTTACAACAGACATGTTTTTTCACATGGCTTTGGAGCAGGGGTCAGCAGGGCTGTGCTTCAAGTCTTGACAAGAGGCCCTTCCTTGAGCCTTCCAGCTCCTGGTAGTTCTGGGTGTTCCACAGACCTTCCTCATCCTTTCTGGGCTTCCACAGCAAAACCCTACTTTCTTCCTGTTCACAGGGGGCCATCTTGTCCCTCACACTAGGACACAGTGCCACTGGCTGAAAGGTCCACCCACTCCATCATGACCTCATCCTAACTCACAATAATGATCCTATGCCACACCAGCTCACATTCTGGGACACTCAATTAGGACCTTAACCATTCTGAAGTTTAACCTGTGACATGCACTGCCTTCCATCACAGAATATTTAAGAAATGATACAGCCATGGGATCCAGGCCAGGCATAANGAGCTATGTTTTCCCTCAAGTTGATACACAAATATATGCAAATGGTGATAAGAAAATGGCTTTTAAAGTTCAATCTTTTTCCTTTTGTCTACTTTTCCTAGAAATCTCAATTCAGACTAGAGCATGTAAGTCGTTTTAGAATAAGAACAAACATCAAGTCACTTGGACGGAAATCTGAGGGTTGTGCAGCTCTCTGGTATTCTTGAGGTTTTGTGGTGGGTTTTGTCTTGTCATTGTTGTTGGTGTTGTGGTTTTTTTTAAACAGAAGAAAACTTAGATGGCTCTGTCATGGGGGAACAACTCTCAGGTTTCTTTATTCAGGTGTGGCACTGCATGTGCAGGTGGTTACCAGGTGCCAAACAGAGTGGAATGTGTGCTGAACTCCTTGTCATTCCTCTTGAGGGGGAGGAGGCAGGCGTTATCCATCTCTGCTTACACACAATTCCAGACAACCAAGGCTTCAAACTGAGATAAGNGCCACCAAGGATTCAGCTTCTAGATCTTTCTAAACTGTTTCACGGACCAACCTCCCCGCACCCCAGCTATCATAGCCAATCTACAACTCACCACACCACCATGAGATGAGCCCACCAAGGGCATTCCCTCCTCCTATTCCAGTCCACCACAAGATCCCACAGCCGTGATCACCTTGAGATGTCACTCACACTGGCCTCACTCATGTCAGACTCCAAATCAGCACTGGCAATGTCCTGGCTTGCAGGAGTCCTTCACAGCTCTTACATGCTCATCAGAGCAAGGGCTGGGTGAAGTTCAGTAAATAAGAGTATTTACTATACAATCATGAGGACCTGAGTTCGAAACCCCAGCACTGACCCATGTAAAAAGCCAGGCATAGCCATATGTGCTTGTAACCCCAGTGCCATGTGTAGCAGAGACAGGAGCATCACTGAACTTGCTAATTGCCAGCCTAGCTCCAGGTTCAGTGAGAGACCCTATCTCATAGGAATAGAGAGTGATGGAGCAGGGCACCTGACATTCTCCTCTGGTATCTATGTGCATACAACTGTACATACATGTGCACATACACATAATAAAATAATAGAAAAAAAATCACCAGAGTGCTTCATCCCAGTCATGGGCTCTCTGCAGATGCCCAGATGGCCTCCTATGATGGAGTCAATGCTCAGGCATGGTCAGCCACCTGTCCACAGCCACCCATCATTCCTTGTTTTCACCTCTACTTTCTACAG
This sequence comes from Neotoma lepida, assembly GCA_001675575.1. NCBI lineage: Eukaryota > Metazoa > Chordata > Mammalia > Rodentia > Cricetidae > Neotoma > Neotoma lepida. The sequence goes on along the minus strand of LZPO01097262.1, from coordinate 179,611 downwards.
CAGAGGATCCCCACCTCATTCAGCATTGCACAGACAGGAAATTTCGCCTCACAGTCAACAGTCATGTGTCTGGACAATCTGGGTATTTCCTCACTTCCCTTCCTCTCAGGGAAAGGGGTCAGAGCCCTCAAGATAGCTCAGCAGGTAGAGGCACCTCCTGCCAAGCCTGGTGACTGGAGTTTGACCCCCAGAAACTCCACCATCCCCAGAATGGTGGAGAGAACACTCAAGCACGATGCCCTCTGACCTCCCCATGCATAATGTGATGCACATGTACCCNTCATACACACATAAAATAAATAAAATGTAATAATAACTGTAATAGAATATCTTAAGGTGTGTTACTTTTGTTCATGTTTCATTTGTTTAACTCTATGAAGCTGTGTTACTGTGCCTGTGTAAAACACCTGATGAGCTAATAAAGAACTGGCCAATAGCAAGGCAGGAGAAAGGATAGGTGAGGCTNGCAGGCAGAGAGAAGATACAGAAGGAGAAAACTGGGAGGAGAAAGCTAAGATCTAAGAGCTAGGAGCCAGAGGAGGAGGAGGACTCCAGGGGCCAGCCACCCAGCTACACAGCAAGCCACGGAGTAAGAAAGTAAAGGTATACAAAAATAGAGAAAAGTAAAAGCCCAGAGGCAAAAGACAGACGGGTTAATTTAAATTTAAGGAAACCCGGCTAGAAACTAAGCCAAGCTAAGGCTGGGCATTCATAAGTAATAATAAACCTCCNTGTGTAATTTATTTGGGAGCTGGGTAGCAGGCCCCCCAAAAAGAGCCAAAAAACAACCAACAAAAAATAATTTTTTTACAAAGAATAGCAGATACTCTCAAGCTTTCAAGTATTGGAAAAAAACTTCTGACAGTGTAGCTCAATTTGGGTGCCAGGTGTACCCTGGTCTGAGATTCCCTGTGCAGGGGCACCCACCCTCCTACATACACATGTACTGCAGTCCNCACTCATCAACAGACATGTGTGCTATGACCCAGTGGATGCCAGAAGGCAGAGAGTACCAAGCTACACATATACCATGTTTCTCCTGCATACACACACACACACACACACACACACACACATGCACGCACACGCACACATGTGCACGCATGCATACATACATACATATGTATGATCAAGTTCAATTACAAAAGCCAGCCCAGGAAGAAAGCAGCAACTGTAACTAGTAAGAGAACAATTACAACAATAGACAGTACTCAATTATTTAAAGCATGAATCATTCATCTCTGGAATTTTCCATTTACCATTTTCAGACTTCAGTTGATCACAGGTAAACAAACATCAGGTAAGAGAGGAGAGAGGAATTCTGCAAATGTGTTTAGAAGTATATCCAAAACGTCCTGGGTGACAGGAAACAGTAAGGAGAAATAGGCCTGGAACCTGCCAAAGAGTCCACTCAATTCTGGTGTGTGTGTGTGTGTGTGTGTGTGTGTGTGTGTGTGTGTGTGTGATACATATGCATGTGGGTGTACATACTGGTGTGTATGCACATGGAGGCCAGAGGAGACATCAGGTATCTGCCTGTATTGCTCTCCACTCTTTTCTCTTTAATTTGAGGAAAGGTTTCTCACTGAACAGCCAGGCTATGCCCACCAAGCTCCAGAGATCTGCATGCCTCTACCCCACCCCTAACTCAATGCTACAGTACCAGGCATACATGGCCCTGACCAGCTTTTAGGTGGGTGCTTAGGACTTGAACTCACATCCTCTTGTACTTACAACAAACGCTCTACTGAGTGTCTCCCCAGTCTACTGGTAAAAATTTTATGAACTGGTAAAAACATAAAATGTAGACAGATCTGAAAGCACATTGCAAAGCCGCTAGCCATATTTGCAAGCCAAGAGGCGACTTTGCAAATAACACTGAGGCACTCAACAACACAAGTCCTGATGCTGTACCCCNTGTGCCACAATCACTCAACCTCTGTCCTTAAGAAACACATTCACACAATCCTTCCAGGGGCTGTGATTTCTCACTCTGAAGGCTCATTCCATGCTAATCCCACCTTGACATTCTGGCCTATAAATCACAGAAATCAAAGGGAGACNCTGTGCTGACAAATGTCTTAGAGCCCTTGACCACATCTGGTCCCCACAGTCAACTGCCAGTTAGACAAAAACTGGGAATAGAAATTTTGCTTTTAGTTTATCTGGCTGCAACAGGGCTGAAGAAAATCTTTTACTCAATCTGTATCACCCCAGACCAAACTCCATCCAGCACTGTGAAGGCCTCTTGCCTTGCTATGGCTCTAAACAGGAGTTTCCAGAGACAGCCCAGCTCAGCTCCACCTTCACAGCCAGATGGATGAGCAAGCTGCCTGCTGGTTGAAAGGGCCAGAGAGCCTCCTGCTTTTCCACCTGCTTCTTACACACGGAAAGGTATGATGGCCTGTTCTCACTACAATACTAATCAGTAACACAAATACATCAGAGTTCTGGAAGCCAGAAGCCCAGGTTGAAAGCATCATCAGCACATTTGATGTGTGGTAAGGGCCTGCGTCTGCTTCACAGATGTCCCCTCTAAGTCCTCACAAGGAAGAAGACAACTCTTGGGGAGGCCTCCAACAGAGGATCTGTGGTATGTTAACTGTCAATAGACAAACTCTAGAATCATCTGGGAGACAGGTCTCTGGGCTTGCCTGTGGGGGGTTATCTTGATTGCCTTAACTGGTATGGGAAGAGCTGCCCACTGTGGGTGGCAGCATCCCCTGGGTTGAGTCCATTCAAAGGAGAGAGGAAGCTGAGCAGAAGCAGCACTCATCTCTCTGTGCTTCTGTGCTTTCTGATCGCAGAGGTGATGCAACCAGCTGCTTCAAGCTCCTGCTCCCTTGACTCCCCCACCATGATGGAATGGACTCTTGATAAATAACCCTTTCTTCCATAAACTGCTTTGGTCAGAGTATTTTACCACAGCAACAGAAAGGAAACTAAGACAGGCACTGATCCCTCACCCCTTCCCACAGGCCAAAGGCCCACTTCCTACCACCAGCATGCAGGCAACCAGGTGTTTGACCACAGAGACAGCAGTATACTCAGAATGCTGGTTACAGCTAAATGGAGAATACTGAATNNTTGTTGTTGTTGTTGTATGTCTTTACACTTTCTATGTTGTTTACATTCTTTTAATAACTAGCACAAAATAGTAATAGAAAATAATGGTAATTAGTCTAAAATTAAAAGATTTGAGTGCCAGGGAGATGACTGAGTGGGTAGTGTGGCTGTCACACAAGTATGAGGGCCTGAGTTGAGATTCCCAGCATCAACAGAAAGAAAAAGTCAGATGTGGTGTTGGACATTTATAACCAGGGTGCTGGGGAATGGGGAGAGACAAGCAGACCCAAGGACCTTGCTGGCTGGCCTGCCTAGCCTGTCAGTAAGTTCTAGGTTCAGTGAGAGACTGCTGTGGAAAAATCCTTTTCTACACTATGAATATGTATTACTCTCATTGGTTAATAAAAAGCTGACAGGCCAGTAGCTGAGTGGGAAGTTGGGCTGGAAAGCCAAACTGAGAATGATAGGAAGAAGGCAGAGTCTAAAGAGATGCAAGCCAGTCGCCCAGCAAGCAGGACATGTAGAAAACGAGGTAACAAGCCATGAGCCATGTGGCAAAGCATAAATAGAAATATGAATTAATTTACATGTAAGAGTTAGCTAGTGACAGGCCTGAGCTATCAGTCGAGCACTTATAAGTAATATTAAGCCACCAAGTCAATTATTTAGAAGCGGCTGCCAGGTATTTGGGAACAGGCAGGACAGGATAGAAACATCCAAATACAAGAGACTGTCTCAAAAAATATAGTGGAAAGTGATCAAGGAAGACACTGGCATCAGCCTCTACATGCACATGCGCACACACAAACAGGCAGGCAGGCAGGCAGGCAGACAGACAGACACACACACACACACACACACACACACACACACACACACACACACACAGATGCTAAGACTCTAAGCCAGGTGTGAGCCATTGGAGGCCCACAGACTAAATAGAGCCCAGAAGCTCAGACCAGTCTTAGCTGGGTACCGGTTGCCAGTCAGAAGTTCACAATACTGTGAGCCTCCTGTGACCTCCATCTACCTCTGAAATACTGTCATCCCTGTAAGAGGAAAGGGCTGTTAAGCAGTCACTTCCCCCTCCTCTAGCCCCAGGCTACCACTAATCTGTTCTGTGTCTATGGCTTTGCCTATGGTAGATAACGTCTATCAGCAGAGTCCTGCAAAATATGTCCTTTGGTGACTAGCTATGGTCCCTTAGCATAATGTTTGCAAAGTTCACCCACACTGTCCCTTCATTTTTAGGACTCAGTAATATTTCACTGTATTATCCACTCACCAAAGGTGAGCCCTTCGNCTGTTCATGTCCACTTGTGAGTACTGTGAACAGTGCCACTGTAAACGTTTGTGAGCACCCTTTAAGCTGTCNTTATTTCCGTGGGGAACACGTGGGGGCGGGGGCATCTCTGCTTCTACAGTACTTCTACATGTGATTTTTTTTGAGTAACTGACACATGTTTTTATTGATATGACATTTTCCTGCAGTATCATTTGTCAGTGACTGAATTGGTGGCCCCAAGTGCCCTGGGCTGTGTCCCTTGGTGTGCAGTCTAGTGCACTTACCAGCTAAACTGGACAGGAAAAGCGGCCCATCTCCCTTTGAACAGGGGCTGCTCACTGGGCCTTGTCGCTGTCTAATGTTTTGCGTCTACAGAGCACTTTGACGTCAATTCTCTCCTTTGATACCTGTCTTTTCATNGCCTTTGGGGGCAGGAAAAGCTAGAGGCAGAACCTTCATTGACAGATCATCTGAGACCCCAGACAAGCTTCAGCCCCACCGGGTGGAGCTGGAGCCAGGACTCAACTGCCATCCCCTTCGTCCAGTCACCTTCCTTCTACCCCCTCCCTAAGCCCTCACTGGATGGAGAACTCTCTTTTATCTTCAAAAGAGACTTGAAAAGTAGCCTTGTATCAAGCAACAGCAGGAGAAATTCTAAGCCCAGAAAAATCACAAAAAATGCAAGTGATGGCCCCAGTTTACCTAGGGAATACCTGAGCTGTAAAAATTGCTTACCTCACCCACTCACATCCCCACTCATTCAAACAGCCAGGACACAGGAGAGGAAAGGCAGCTTTGAAATCACCACCCCAGGCATCTGCTAGGTCACTCAGTGGGCCTCCACACCAGGCTGGAAGCAGCAACATGTCATGTCACACACACACACACACACACACACACACACGAGACTCCAGCCTCATTGGAGACGAAATCTGTCCCTTCACCTACATGCATGGATCATATCACACACTGGGAACATTGGAATAGAAGTACATTGTGGTACTGTAGAGAGCAGAGAACAACACAGGGGAGGCCAAGCTTCACCAAGCTGGGTGGGAAGGCAGGGGTGAGCCTGGAAAATCAAGACAGGTGGAAACAGAGAGCATGTCCAGACAGCAGGGAGGCTGTGAAAATGCACTATGTCTTATCAGACCACAAGACATTAACCCCCAGGGCCAGGGGGCTAGGTGACCACTGAGCCTGTGGGTAGCACCAGAAGACAGCTTGAGGCTCACGAGCCAAGTTTCCTCCCTGAAACTGCTCTGACCCCAGTCCTCCATCGCTGTAGCCTCACCAGGCTAGCCCTCAAAGCAGTACCCCCCAAGAACTAGCCAAAGGTTTGCAGTGGCCTGGTGTAAGGGCTGGACAAGCCACCATGCACTCTCACCTTTGAGAAACAGGCAGCCAAACACACAAGACAGGCACGATTTGAAATAAATCACGCTAAGTTCATAGAAGTGAGGCGATTAAGAAGAAAAATAGCCACATTTTCTTTCTGCTAAATAATTATTTGCCCCTGGTAAAGTCAATTATGTTAAAGAAAATAAGTTATTATTTTAGAAAAATAAATAAATAAATAAATAAAAGAGGCTTAGAAAGTGCCTTTATTTCTACAAATGAAACTCTGCGAGTTCCCTGACNTAGTAGCACACGCCTTTAATCCTAGCGCTCAGGTGGCAGAAGCAAACAGATCTCTGTGAGTTCAAGGCCAGTCTGGGTTTGCAGAGTGAGTTCCAGATCAGCCAGAGCTGCTGTCTCAAGAAACAAACAAACTCTGAGCAGAGTGTCTGGGCCTCTACGTTCCCTGCAAGTCTCCAGTGCCTGGCTTGGGGTTACTTCTTACAGGAGATGCTGGCCTGGCTGGTTGGTCCCCAGTTCATCCACAAATCACTGGAGGTCTGAACATCCAGAAAACTCACAGGACAGGTAGGATAGCTCAGTGGGTAAGGGCAATGTTACCAAGACTGATAATCTGATTTTATTCCCCAGAATCCACATGGTAGGAAGAAAGAACCAATTACCACAAGTTGTCCTCTGACCTTCACATAATAGATGGCACACGGACACATATATGCATGAAAATAAATGCAATTTAAAAACAAAAATTTTAAGGGCTGGATGGATGGGTCAGTAATTAAAAGCACATACTGTTCTTGCAGAGGACCTGAGTTTAGTTCCCAGAACCCACATCAGGCAGCTCACAACTGCCTATGACTCCAGCTCCAGAGGGATTCCATGCCCTTGGCCTTTCAGGGACACCTACACACATGTGCATATAACACACACACATACATACATATACATATAATTTTTAGAAAAAATATTATTAAGAAGCTTCTCTTTACAGCAGATATCGATCAACACAGAAACCCACAACTAACCACTAGCCACAGTGCAGAGAACAAGAGACTGCAAAATATTCAGCCTTAAAGGGAACACACACACACACACACACACACACACACACACACACACACACACACACACCTCCCCCACTACCACTTAGGGATCATTTATGAGGGGTAGGAGGGGTGTCAGAGCCAGTGACTATGGATGAAACATTATCTTCTGGACACAGCAGAGGAGCTGCACATATGAACTCACAGGGGTTGTGACAGCATACACAAAGTATGGACATATCTGTGGGGCGTTTTCTTGATAGCTGATTTGTAGGAGGGCCCAGCCCACTGTGGCTAGGTGGGCCTGAGCTATAAGACAGATGAGCAAGCCAGTAAGCAGCACTCCTCCATGGTCTCTGCTTCAGTTCCCGCCTCCAGGCTCCTGCCTCGAGTTCCTGCCCTGACTTCCCTCAGGATGAACTGTGTGACCTGGAAGTGTAAGATGGAACAAACCATTTCCTCCCCCATGTTGCTTTTGGTTTTGCTGTTGATCACAGCGACAGAAGAAATAACTAGAACATAGTGCAAGGTGTGTGGCTCACAGAAGACACTTTCCTGACAGTAAGAGCATCAGCAGAAGCAGCAGCAACAGCAGTGAACATGTCTGGACTCCTATGAGTTTGGCCATCTTGCCCCCAAGGAAACACTTGAGGATGTCTGAGACATTTAGGGGAGTTTCCCACCTAGAGCTGGAAAGTGCTACTNGATTCCTGGGTGAATACTGTAGAGCATTCTGCAAGGCCCAGGACAGCTCCTGTGACAAACACTGACCCAGCCCAGGAAAGTCAGTACTGCCCAGGCTGAGAACCCTGCTTGGCATGAGTTAGCTCCCTGTCCCCAGAGTGTTTCCCTAGGAAGAAAGTTCTGCCATCCACACTCAGCACAAGGGGTGCACACCCTGGGGAACAGGGAGGCTAAGGGGACACCCTAGAAGCATGGGGTATGGGAGCCCAGGCTGTAGGATCTGCCAGCAGAAATTTCTTCTTTGCTCCATCTTGCAGGCAGCATGAGCTGCCTGTGTGGGCAGACCAGGAAGAGCTGGGTCTCTCCTCTTCAGACGGAGGCAGCTGGCTTCCTGGCCTGAGCTGTGAAGACTATGCCCCAGCCATAGAGGTCTATCCCCAGACTCTCACTGAGGGGGTTCTGTTAAAGGAAATGAAGACAGCATCCTCCGGCTCCACAGCCCATGGAGACACACCTGTCGGCTCCCATCCTCTCTCTGGTCCCCTCCTCGTTCCTTCCTCCACTCAGGAAACTAGGGTCTGGGGACTCAGAATCATTCAAAATGGGTCCTCAACCTACCTCACAGCTGTCCCCACAGCCTGGCTCAGAGCAAGGGGAACAGTCCGGAGGCAGACACGGCAAGGCCTACAGTGCTGGGAGCTGAGCAGAAGGAAGGCGCCAAGCCAAGCCAAGGAAGGACAGCAGGATGTGGGGCTGTGACCCAGAAGACGCCATCAGGCCCCCAGCTGAGGAGGCATGGGAGAGGAAGCCAAGAAAGCCACAAGGAGCATTCAATGGCATTTCAAGGTGCAGTGGCCACCCAGAGTCTGAGATCTGGAGAGCCAGGAACTCTAAGAGGAAAGACTGTGGATGTCACCATGGAAACAAGTAATATCCACAGTTCACTATCAGTCACCCAGAAACCCCAAAGCTCCAGAACCCAATAAGAATTCATTCAACGGCAGAACCCCAACTTGACTACAGAGCAAGGTCCCCATATCAGACTTGTCCACACCCCAATGGCCAATGTATCTACATACTCAACAAGATTCCTGGGTGTCACTCAGAACTGTGCAGGGTGGGGTCTGGCACGTACATGAGCCACCTACCAGTTAGTACCTGTCTGTCCGCATTATGATGACCCAATTTGACATAACACTGGCCTTGGCGGGTTCAGATAGGGGACTGTGCTAAAATATGAGACCCAGGAGGACAACTCTGGACCACCAGTGCCAAACAGAACCGACACACA
>LZPO01097262.1:132442-163529 GCA_001675575.1 Neotoma lepida | reverse complement strand
CTCAGCTTTTTGGCTTTTTGTCAAGACAGGATCTCCCTATTTCCCTATGTAGCTCTGGCTATCCAGGAACTCACTGTGTAGACCAGGCTGGCCTCAAACTCACAGAGATCCCCTTACCTCTGCCTCCTGTTATGGGATATGTACACTGTGTAAAGATATGTCACTGTGATTGGTTTAATAAAGAGCTGAATGGCCAATAGCTAGGCAGGAAGAGGTTAGGTGGGACTTTCGGGGACAGAGAGGACTCTGGGAAGAAGAAAGATAGAGAAGCAGAGCAAGCAGGATGTGCAGGAGAGGTTAACAGCCATGAGCCACATGGCAGAACGTAGATTAATATTAATGGGTTAATTTAAGTTATAAGAGCTAAGCTATAGGCCGAGNTCTCATGATTAATAAAAAGCCTCCATGTCATTATTTGGGAGCTGGCAGGACAGAGAAAGACTCCTTACAGCCTCCCAAGTGCTGAGAGGCACGCACCACCACACCCGTTTTTTCATTATTCCATTTCTAAAAGCTGTACCTTATAAATAATGAATAAAAGTAGAGGCCAGCAAGGTAGTTGAGGGGGCAAAAGCACTAAGTATGATGACCTGAGTTTGATGGCTGGAACATGCACAGTGGGAGGAAAAATCCAAGCCCTGTAAGTTGTCCTGTGAAATCCCCATCTGCGTCATGGCCTGTGCATGAGCACACATACATACACATACATACATACACACACACACACACACACAAATAAATATAATAATTTTTTCTTAAAAATAAAACAATAGTTGCTTGCACTGAGCAGTTGGCGCATGCCCCTCACACGCTCCGAGCACATTATCTCAATGAATCCTTGCAAGACTCAGAAGCCAGCAGGCTCGGCTCCACTCTGCACATGGGAATATCAAGGTTGAGGGTCACNTTATGAGCAAGAGCCAAGAATAATTTAAGGTGTCTACCTTGACAATGCCCTGACCCAACTGGGGATGTGTACCTGGAAGAGNTGGGTGAGGAATGATGGGTTCACTATCTTCCCTGCACATAGCAGGGCTCAAGGACCAAAGAATCCTGGCCCAAGCTGCTGTCCAACCACCTGCTCTGGTTTTCTACTGCTGCCATAACCAACTACCCCAGTTAGATCACCTTAAGCTCACCCAAGAGCATGGCTCTACGCTTCTGCAGCCAGAGGCTCAGAGGCCCTGGGTCTCAANACAGAAGCACTGGCCAGCAAGGCTCCCACCAGCAGACTCCAGGAGGAATCTACTTCCAAGCTCATTTGGGGTGTTTGCAGAATCATCCCGTTTTATGCGGTCCCTACTGCCTGGCAGTCCTCAGCTCTCTGGGGCCTCAGCCTGGTCCCTGCAAGTGAGCCCCTGTGTCTTGGGGCCAGCGGCTGCCCATCAGGTCATTCTCTGGTTTGGACCTTGACTTCCCGTTCTCTATGTCCCTCTTCCCGCTCCCTCTGCCAGCCAAGCTCCATGAGCCCACGAGAGTCCATCCCAAACTTCACAAGCTTAATCGCACCTACAAAGTCTCTCTTCTGTATTAGCACATCACAGTTCACAGGGTGGAGAGATCAGGCTGTGCACACCTCTATGGCCCTTACTCCGCCTTCCACAACCGTTAACACACGGTCCCCAGGTGTGCCTCTAGCCCGTACATATGAGACCTGAGAAACAGGAGCCATCAAAACGTATTAATTCCAGAACACAGGATCCTGCCAGATCTGAGGTGTCGGAAAAGATCATCTCGCCTAGCACTTGGTATGACAGCTAATTCAAAGTTTATGCCTGCATGAATAAGCCAGGCCCCTAACATGGCCCACCAAACCATTCCCAAAAGAGAGAAAAAAAGCCAGCTGGCAGCCTTCACAAACAGCAAACCCTCGAAATGAATCATGGGAACCCCCATTTCCTGTCCTGGCAGGAGCCACACATCAGCCATTTATTCTCATCTCTAGCTTCCGAAATAAATAAATAAATAACCAGAGTGTCTCATTTACAAACAATGCTCTAAGAGTCCCCAAGCTCCTCTGAACAATGAGCTGTGATTCATGTTTCCAAAAGAGATGTCCTTTGATCGTTTTCTTCCCTTCTCCCTCGTGATTCATTCATGGGCCAAGTGGCTTGAGTGGAAGCAGGGTCCACCCACCAGAGGCTCAGGAGAGAAACACAGGCCTGTTGTTAAGGCTACCAAAGAGAATGCTGAGGCTGGTATGGGGGATCTTTAGTAATTTTCCCTTAGGGTGAAACAGCCAATCACCATGCATACAAGCACTTCCATCCTTCCCAGTGAGCATCTGCCCAGGGAACCACTAAGATCCTCCTAACTCAAACTGTCAGACATGAAGAGAGCTGGGATGCCTNGGTGGGTCCATCCTTGACTACCCTCCACTTTGACACATTCTCATGGAGACTCTGATCTTCAAGGTTCCTTCTGATGCCCTGTTACATCCAAGCTCAGCTATTTTACCTCATCCTGGTGAAGACAGANACAGCNCCACCTTCTCCTCCATACTTTTACTAGAATTTGCTGANAAAAACCAGCCCTTAGACCAGCATTCTNAANCTGTAAGTCACAACCCCTGTGGTGTTCCANCGACCCTTTCACAGGGGTCGAATATATCCTGCATATCAGATATTTACATTATGAATCATANCTGTAGCAAAATTACAGTTATGAAGTAGCAATTAAAATAATTTTACGGTTGAAGGGTCATCACAACATGAGGAACTGTATTAAAGGGCTNCAGCATTAGNAAGGTTGAGGACCACTGCCCTAGACGCTTCTCCTTTGAGAACTTTCCAAAAGAGTTTTAAGATCAATGTACTAGCAAAAGACACGATGTCAGAAGTCATATCCAAGAGTGCCTTCTGGAAGGTGTGTGACCTAACAGGGAAGATCACAGCCTCTTGGGCTGTTTGCTTCCTCCTCTGGAGGAAGACCCTCCTGACCCTCGATAGGAATGTTCCGCCATCATCTCCAGGTAAAGCCACACTACAGAACTACAGAAGGCTCACTGACAACATCCAGGTCACTATGGGAATCAAAATCCCCCCATCCCCATGGATGGATCTCTCTCTCTCTCTCTCTCTCTCTGTGTGTGTGTGTGTGTGTGTGTGTGTGTGTCTGTCTGTCTGTCTGTCTCTCTGAACTGAAGCCCCCACACTCAACAAAGGAACTCACAGACTTCCGTTGCTAAATCTGCAGGTTTTCTTTAAAAAGGTGGGGGCTGGGGGNTAGACTCACCATGTGTGATGGCANATGCCCTTAAACCCAGCGCTNAGGAGGCAGAGACAAGTAGATCTCTGTGCTTAGGAAGCCAGTTTGGTCTACACAGAGAGAAGTCCCAGACCAACCAGGGCTACATAGTGAAACTCCCTCTCACAAAATAAACAAAAATCAAAGAAGTAGACTCCCTTACCCAATAGTGGTGGCAGTTGCACCAGAACAGGGGTGAGTGTGAATCCACTGCTACCAGGGTTCACACCCAGAGTGCTCTCATTACTAGCTATATTTCTGCAGCAAGGGTGAAGTGCAAGCAGCAACTTTCTCCACTATGTAGGGACTCCCCCGCAGGAGCAAGCATCCCTCCTTCCTCACTGATTCCTGGACATCTTGCTCCAGTTTCTGCCCACTCCTGATCCTTTTCTAGCTGTTCCTTGGATAGTCCTGGGCAACCCCAGGAGGGAACCCATTGCTCCCACACCCCAAAGTCCTCCTAAGTGGAATCCCCATCCTAAATTAGATGCAGATGGATGGGGCTCTAACAGTCATTGCCCCATAAGGAGCCCATTAGGANGTACACGGCATGCTTGTTAGCTCCTTGCACGCCCCATCCGCCCTCAGAAAGCCCAGCTCTGCCATGGGCCTCAGGAAAGTCTGCCAAGTGCAGGCAGAGCTCAGCCCCAGTGTTCCCAAAGCAGGGAAGCCCTCCAAACCTGCGTGTGGGCCTAGAGTGGAGGTAAGGGCCCTGGGCTTTTCCCGCCCTGCCCCCATGGCCACCATCCCTGACACACTACAGAAATAATAAGTAAGTGGAGTTCACAGGAAGGACATAGCCTTGTAGACTGGAGTCTCCAGGAAGCTTCCAGTCAGCGGGCTGGGACATGAACTAGGCCTGCAAGAAGGTGCTGAAGGCATGCCTGGAACAGACAGCTGCTGAGAAGGTGCCCCAGGGCAGCCCTTATGGTGGAAGGCAGCAAGCTCTCAAAATGCTTGTTTGCAATTTAGGGAGTCTGCTCAGGTGAGGCTGGGTATCAGAGGCTTCTTAGGGAAAGAGGGAAAAAGAGCCTGGAAACAAAATAGTCAGGTCTGGAATCCCAGCGAGCCCTGCGGCCTAGACAGACCTGACATTTAATGGGGGNGAGCTAGGGGAGACAGGGTCTGCAGGGCTCAGGGACAGTCTGGCCACTGAGGAAAGTCGGGCTCCCTGGAACGTGTACTGAGTCAAACATAAGTAAGCTTGCAACCCGACTCCCTCCACCCCCTCGGGGAGCGACAAAGAGGCAAAACCAGGTCCCCGCCCTCGAGGCCGGTTTCCAGGGCCCCGGGGACACCAGAGCACCCGGGTGTCCCCACTCTCCCGGGCGGGAAAAGCGGACCCAGCCGGGGTGCAGCGGCCACTCCCCACGCGGGCAAGAGAGGCTTCTCAGATCCCAGCACAGCACAATGAAGTGTCCACCCGGAGTCCCGGATGCCAAACAGAAGTTTCCCGAAGAAGCCAAAACGCACGCAAACAATGACCCCGGAGGCCCCGCGCGCGCCAGACCACACGGGACGAGGACAGAGCGAGTGAGCGGGAATGAGGAGCGCGGTGACCCTCGGAGGGTCCCCGGGTTCCCCGCACGGGCTCCAGTCCCGGGCGGGCCGGGCTCCGCACCGCGCGGCAACAGGCTGGGTGCCGTGGCGGGGAAGTTGCGCGCAGGGCGGGCGCGGGGCGGCGCGCTGCTCACCCACGCCGTACTTCTCCTCTCGCTTGGTGGGGACCCAGCGCGTCATGGTGGCGCGGGCCGCAGCCCCCGGGAGCCGCCGCCGCCGCCGCCGCTGCTCGGGCAGGAAACTCTGCGCCTAGGCCGCCATCTTCCATTCCTTCCCTGCCGCGACAGGATGGGGAGGAAAAAGTTTGCGGCGGAGGCGGTGTCATGTGGGACGGGGCGGGCGGAGCGTCGCGGGCCGGATGGGAAAGGCCGGGAGCTCCGGCGAGAGGCGGGACGGCGGCCCGTTGTAGCCCGCCCAGGCGCGCGTGCATTGGGCCCGGCCCGCCGCGTCCCTCGAGGGACCTGGGCTGCTGCCTCAAGTCCGCGGACGTCCTGCACTCTACACCGTGCAACCTGAATCCTCTACTCTTCTCTGAACACCGTGCACCTCGCACCCTCTACTCTGCACTATACACCCCTCACCCTGTACGCTCTACTCTGCACCGCACCCAGAATTCTTTATCATATACCCCCGCGCTCTATATTGAAAACCGTGCACCCTGTACCTTGCACACCCTGCAACACGCAGAGGCTCTGTCTTTGCATGATTCGCAGTTGGCCACCGAGTCCTTGCAGCCCTGCAGGCCTAGACCTAACACGAATAGTGGAGGGTTAGTGCAGAGTCAAACACCACACATAAATTCACTGGTGTGAAGTGCAGAAACCCAGTTTCTGTCCTAGTGGAGAGCGCTGGAGTAGAGCTAGGAGTTCTTCGTGGTGCGTTCATTCAGCAAAGGCAAGGTGGGCACCTATCTTCCCAGGGGCTGAGCCCTCTGAGCGCACTGAGCACACCTGGTAGCTGATGGGAGAGGCGGAGCACAAGAGCCGTCAGCACTGGTTAGAGAGACCTACCTAAGAGAAGACTTTGCAGCCCCAGGGTGCTTTATAACAGCCGAGCTCCCTTTGGGTGTTGAGAGCCTGGAGCTGCACAGAGAGGTCCCCTGCTTGCAGCAACTTTGAGGCATTCAGTAGGACCTGGGCATGCTGAAGTGGGGAAAAAGAGGAAGTAGGAAGAGCTACTGGCAGAGAAAGGAAACCAGGCCAAGCTTAGAATTTAGCCTCCTAGCAACCCTAATCTGAAGGAGGCTGGTCTCCGACTCACCCAATGCCAGGCCACAAGTGTGAAACTTCCAAGTTCTTCAAAGCCTGCACATAGACACACCCAAGTTTTCATTAGAATCCAAGGAAAGGTTAAAAGTAAGGAGAGGAGTGGGATGAAGCCTCAGGTCCACAGCAGTCCATTAGAAGGGGAAATGGGATCCCCTGTTTTATTGCCTGCCTGCGCTCTCTCCCTTGCATCCAAGAAACAGTGTCAAATGCAGTGGCCTGGGAGCCTACCAGGGCTGAAGGGATGAAAATTTAAAAGAACGAAGACGACGTAGTGTAAACACTGAATGTCAGAACCAGAGAGGGGCCAGCTCACCTGCTGCAGACAAGGCCACTCTGGCCTGGAGCAGCTTGTCATCCCATCCAGAATGCAGTTTAAATAGCCAGGAGCTTCTGGAAGGTGAGAGGGAACCTCCCCAGTTCAGGATAATGTGCAACTAAGATTTCTAACAATTCAGCCACAGATTCATAGAAAGTCACAGGCTCCTCTCACTGATAAGGAACTTCAGAGGGAAAGAGCCTGGGCTCNCCTCCCATGTGGTCTCCAGCATGCACTTAAAACAGTCTGCGGCAATCAGAAACCTCAAGGGCTCAGGCCTTGTGGGTGTGGCCCGGTGACTCAGACTGAAGGTGCTTACCAGAAGCAGGGTGCTCAGAGCTGAGTGGCAGGTGCCTGGCTTGCTCTATGTCAGAAGGATTTCCCTGAGAGAACTGTCTTAGGCCTTGACTTTAAGGACAAGCAGAAATGAGCAAGGTGAAGTGGGAGACTGACTGGATGTGCAAAGGGCCTGTGGTGGGAAGAATGATGGTCTTTTAAGGAAGGGAGAGGCCAGGAAGGCTAAAGTTCAGAGAGGTGACACCCAGAGAAGTTCCCAGGGGGAAGGGCTTTCTANGTCTTCCTGGGAGTTTGGAACTCTGTGTGGAAAATTGGGAAGATGGATTTCAGGGGCACACATGCTCCATTTCGTGCCTCATTTCAATTCTGGTTTTGAGGCAAAAGTATGCCCTGCTGTGGCCAGCTGTGCAATCATTCTGTGCCTGCTTCTGCCCCATCCTCCTGTTGNTCCTGACAGCCCTACCCATTAACCAGGGCTGCTGACACCAACCTCAGGGGGCATCCCAGGACTCTCAAGAGAGGGTGTAGCTCTCTCAAGTCAACAGCAGACCTACAGCTAGCTGCCTTCTGTCTGTCCTTCCCTTCATAGTCATTGTTCAATAACNTCATGGTACACATTTTCACCCTGATAAAAATGACTGGTACAGGAGGTTGGGGAGATGGTTCAGTGGNTGTAGGGCCTGATATAAGGAGGATCTGACCTTGGANCCNCCNTCNCCCACAGCAGCTGCATAAAAAGCTAAGCATGGCAGCATACATCTGTAGCCCCAGAGATTCGGAGTCAGAGACAGGCAGGTCCCTGGAGTTCATTGGCCAGGCAGCTTAGCCCAACGTATGAGCCCCAGGTTTANTGAGAGACTTGGCCTCAAACAATGAGTTAGTGGGGTTGGAGAGATGGCTCGGTGGTTAAGAGCACAGACTGCTCTTCCCNAGGACCNGGGTTCANTTCCCAGCACCCACATAGCAGCTCACAACTGTTTATAACTCCTATTCCAAGGGATGCTCATATAAACATACCTGCAGGCAAAANACCCATGTACATAAAATACAAATAAAATAAATTATTTAAAAAATGAGTTAGCAAGCCATTGACGAATACACCAGATGTGGGCCTCTGCNTACACATGCACACATGTGCACATATACCTATGTGCACAGGAGTATACACCCACACAAATATACAACACACATATCNTGACTCATACAGGATTTGCATATTTTTGTAAGACTGTCATATCAATAAATTTATAAATCAGGGTTTTATATTTATGTTGCATCTTTATTTTATTATTTGGGGAACAGGGCATCTACCACAGCACACATGAGGAGGTCAGAAGACAACTTGCTGTAGTCAATTTTCTCATACCACCATGTGGGTCCCAGATATCAAACTCAGGNCAAGAGCTTGGCAGCAGGCAGCCTTACCTCACTTAGCCATCTCTCTGGCCTGTAAATCAGAGTCATAAAACTCCAGGTGGACCATGGCCATGTNTTTGAGACAATATGGTGGCTCAAAATATCACTGTCTCCTTGTCCTGNGGTCACAAGAGCTCAGTATTCTCTGGTTCCATGAGCCTTGGGATTGTGGCGGNGGCNTTCTGAACTCCTGACTCATAGCCACAGATCTCCTGCCAGGCCTCACACCTCTGCCAACTGGCTGAAAGACACAGAGCTCCTGAAATCAGTAATGGAGCTCATCCTCAGCTAATGTAACCACAGGGTAGTGAGCCAGGCTGCAGACCATCCAGGACACATAGCCCAGCAGCCCAGCCCCAACCATCAGCAGTGTAGACTAGCAGCCTCCCACTGAAGCAGAGGCATGGCAGAAGCTGTGACCACCATTACAGTATTCATTTTAAATCTGGATTAAAAAAAAATTAAAAAGAGTCTCACTGTACAGCTTAAAACTCAAAATCCTCCTGTCTCAGCCCCCCAAATGCTGGGGTTACTAGTGTGAGTACCACTCTGGATTAATTTTGTGTGTGAGAGAGACAGAGTTTCATGGAGCCAAAGCTGCCCTCAAACTTGCTATACAACCGGCTGAAGATGGCCTTGAACTCCTGATCCTACTGCCTCCACCTCCTAAGTGCTAGGATTATGTGCCACCACACACAAATACTTTCAATTTGAACACCTTTGCTATGCAAACCCAGGAGGTAANGTCAGTAGAAATCTGTCCCAGTAGNCACGGTACCAGAAGGCCCTATAAGTCAATGGGGCCATGCTGGGAGAAGAACAGATGAAAATGGACGAGGAAATGAAGTCTGTNCACAGAAAGAGACCTAAGCATAGCCNGCTGGACTGCTGAAAGGAGAAGGGACAGAGGCATGTGGTTGCTGGACCACTGACCCAGNGGTAGGTATGAATATCACACCAGATAAGCACTGTAGTCACAGTGTCATGAATAAGCGTAATTGTGGACCCAACTTCCAGTTTACAGAAATAGAGGAAACTGGGAAATAATTTAAAAGAAACACAGTCAGAGGTCTGGNGAGATGACTCAGTGGACAAGAGCGCTTATTCTGCAAGCATGGGGGCCGGAGTTGGAATTAAAACGGTTTTGTTGTTGTTGTTATTTTTAAAGCCAATTGTGACTGCACAGGCCTGTTACACCAGGNTTGGGGGAGGGGTGGAGACAGGCAGATCCCGATAGCTCCCTGGCCAGTCGTCCTAGGCCCAAACAGAGAGCTTCTGGTCCAGTAAGAAACACTGTCTCAAAACAATAACTCAGAGTAGTAGAGGAAGATACACAATGTCCTGATCTGGCCTCCATATGCAAAATGAGGCAAAATTATTCACATTTGGTGAAGGGTCTGAGAGTGCTTCATTTCTCTGTTTTATCTGTGTGCTTGAAACTGTTTCTGAAGTGAGATGGAGGTTAGCGGAGGGGAAGGGTGGGATTTAAGCCCACCTTAAGAAACAGTCTGGAAGTGGTCACGCAGCAGCAGCCTAAGCTGGCTATGCCAACTGCCAGTGCCTTACACTCAGCCAGCAGGTGCTCTGNGTAGCCATCTCCATAAAGATGAGTAAGGCTTACCCCAGGCATTAAACCTTTATCGGCCACACAGAACAAATATGCTATTAAGTAAAGGATGCTGCACACAGGCTGCTGGTGTGCCCTAGGGGCCTATGTGACGTGACTCTAGATGCAGACAAAGCTGNGCTTCCCTGTACACAGGAAATGAGCTCTGATTAGGGCCAGGGACAGTTGCAAGAGGAGCTGCCTGGAATTGATGGAGCTTTGGATCTAGGTTGCCAGGCCACCTCTGGGACCTCGGGGTCCTTCNAAGGGCTAAATTTGTTCCCAGAGTCAACCAGAGCTTTGACCAAGACCTTGGTAGCTGTCTGACTCCGGCAAAGTTANGTGACCTCTCTGCCTCCGGNGCATNTCATGATGTAATAGAAGCAGAGATTCACACAGGAAGGACCCAGATGAAGCAGCAGTTTCCCCAGCCTGGGCATACGAGGTTCAGAACTTTGGGCTATAGAAACAAGTGTGGTGCATCCTATTGCTCCCCCACTCTCTTTAGGAAGGCAGACTCTGGACAGCAGAACACACCACAGAGAACTCTGGGGAGCCNAAGGCTCCCTTAGTGGAGGCAGATTGGAAACTTCAGAGAAGCCTCNTGGATTCGTTTTCTCTCACTGTGATAGAATGTCTGACAAAAACAACCCAAGGAAAGTGACCTGGCTTTGTGTATCAGCCTGACACAAGCTAGAGTCATCAGAGAGAGGAGCCTCAGCTGAGGAAATGNCTCCCTGAGATCCAGCTGTAANGCATTTTCTCATTTAGTGATCAAAGTGGGAGAGCCCAGACCATGGTCAGTGGTACCATCCCTAGGCTGCTGGTCCTGGGTTCTATAAGGAAGCAGGCTGAGCAAGCCAGATAAGCAAGCCAGTATGAAGCTCCCCTCCATTGTCTCTGCATCAGCTCCTGCCTCTGGTTTCCTGCCCTGCTTGAATTCCTGTCTTGTCTTCCTCTAGTGATGGACTATGATCTGGAAGTGTAAGCCAAATAAACCCCTTTCCTCCCCGACTTGCTTTTTGATCATGGTGTTTCATCACAGCAACAAAAACCCTAACTACGATGGAAGGAAAGTTTTGTGTGGGTTCATAGTTTCAGGGTATCATCCACCGTGGTGGCAGAAGCATATTAGCTGGAGTTTGGGGCTGCTCACATTGTGCCTCCAGCCAGGAAGCAGAAAAGAAGTGAAAACTGGTGCTGTGGGAGGGCCCAGCCCATTGTGGGTGGGGCGACCATCCCGGGGCTGGTAGTCCTGGGCTCTATAAGAGAGCAGGCTGAACAAGCCGTGGGTAGCAAACCAGTATACAGCACTCTCCATGGCTTCTGCATCAGCTCCTGTCTCCAGGTGTCTACCCTGTTTTCCTTCCTGCCCTGACTTCCTTCAATGGTGAACTATTACATGGAAGCGTAATCCAAATAAACCCTCTCTTTCCCAACTTGCTTTTAGCAATGGTGTTTCATCGCAGCAACAGTGACTCTACGTGGGACAAGTGCTCGGCTTTCTTTCTCCTTTTTAATCAAGCTGATGGAACGGCACTACTCCCATTAGGTGGGCCTACCTATCTCAGCTACCCCAACCTAGATAATCTCTCAGGCATACCCTGAGGTTTGTCTTTCAGTGCTTCTAGAGCCTGTTGTAGAATATTATTTTAAGGCGTGTTACTTTTGTTTATGCTCTGGAACATTTGTTTAATGATGCAAAGATGTGTTACATTTGTTTGATTAAATAAAATTCACCTGCGGTCTCAGGAGACTGTGTTCGCAAGTAGCTGACAGGAAGTGGCAGGGAGGAGCCAGATGGAGAAGGGCTTTTAAGTGGGGGTGAGGAGAAGGACAAAGGCTTTCTGGGAGATGTGAGCAAGGAGAGGAGGTGAGGGATTTGCTTTTCAGCCTCTCTGAGGAGCAGAATTCCACCTCAATCTTTAAATCTTGAGTTCTTTAGAGAGACAGAGATTTAGATAAGTTCCCTAGGTAGCTTTGAAAGAGTCGGTGCCTGAGGGAACAGAATCCCCTCAGGCTGCAGNCTTTGCAGCCTAACCACTGCTGGTAGTGGTGGAGTTGCAGTTGCTGATTAGGACAGTCATGGCTTAAACGGCAGCAACAGTTTAAAAAAAGGACAAGATCCTNTCAAATTGACTGTGTTAACCATCACTCCATGGCACTGGGATTGGTAAGTCAGAATCCCAGGGAGGTTGGCTATGAGAAAGAGAGAGAGAGAGAGAGAGAGACAGAGAGACAGAGAGACAGAGAGAGAGAGACAGAGACAGAGAGAGAGAGACAGAGAGAGACAGAGACAGAGAGACAGAGAAGAGAGAGAATTTGGCTGAATATTGAAAACTGAAGCTCAAGAGGCCTACTGGCCACAAAAAGAACATAAGAGGCCCCTCCCTGCTGGAAGTGTTCTCAGAGATGGCTCAGTAATGGAGCTCTCCTGCAACCAGCATGGTAAACTCTCCTCACATGAAAGATGCCAGGCTATGTCCTCCAGAAGAGGGCTCCTACCTTTGCAGAAAGGCCAACTCAGCAGTAAACCATAGGCTGCTCTGATCAGTTATAAAACTTAGAAGCAATGTCAAGGCAGTGAAGCTGAGCCCAGTGACTTATGTGAACCCTAGGACAAAGTCCAAGGATATGTTAGAGGAGGTGAGATGACTAGTACAACACAAAATTCATAGTGTCAATGATCTGATTGAAAAAAAAAAAAACTCCACCATGCAAAGAAACAGGAAAACATGTCCCTGAGCCAGGGGAAGGACAGTTCAGGAACAGATGAAGAAATTTAAAAAGTCTAAAAACCACATTACAAATAAGCTCTATGTACCCCAAAAGGGAAGGCACTGCACTACAATGAAGTCAGTAATGGGAACTGTAGAAGTCCATGTCCATGTTCACAAATGGCTCCTGGCGCATAGTGAGTGACCAGAGACATACTGCCAGCGCCGCCCCCGCCCCCACCCCTGCTGGCTTCCCTTGGGTTCCTACACTAGAGCTTCAGAGACCTCCTGCTGTTCCTCATCCTCACCCAGCACTTCTCCAGAGGCAGAGGATGTGGAGGGTAGAGCTGGAGAAGCCCTCCCTGGGGCAGGCTGCTTCTGATGTGATCTCTGCAGAAGTAGCAGCTTCTTCATCTCGGGGGAAGTCACCTCCATAAACAACCAGATCCTTAGTGCAGCCCTTTGGGGAAGCTGCTCTGACAGTCATAATTCACTCTCCCTTAAAAAGATTTTTTCCCTAGAGCTTTCCCTTTTTCTATAGGGGAGTCCATCCTTGTGCGTTAGACTTTTGACTGCCACTTGCACAGGAAAGAAGCAAACACCAGCACTTGGGCCTGGCCCATGGGTCTTCTCTGAGGACTGCAATACTGCTGAACCCAGAATGTTCTGATGCTTCCTCTATCTACATCTTCCAGGCTGACCTNTTTAGCCAAAAAATCCCTGCCAGCCCTTCAGGCCACTCAACGTCCTGGCTACTATGGGCAGACTCAGGAATGATAGCCAGTCAGCTCTAACTCACAAACCTGAAGCATTGCTTGTCTGTGGACATGACCCAAGGCTTCAACATATCCAGGGGAAAGAGTGTGACATACCAGCTGGAGGACCTAGGGACAGTGGACATAGAGGTGACACATAGAGGTGACATCTGAAGGTAAAGGGAAGGCATACCTTGACCACATGCTGCTCTGACTATGCAAGGGCACAGCTGACAATCCCAGTAACTCCTTTTCTGAGGCTGCATAAGCTGCCTGAAGCTAGACACTATGGAAAGCATACTCCTGAATCCTTTTCCAGAAGAGGACAAGCCTGAGACCCTCATACATTTGTAGACAAGCCCAGTGTGTACCTGTNCTTGACTATTGTCTTCCCCACTTCCTCTGCCTGGGCATTTGGGAAGCCTAGCTTAGNTAGTGACGATGAAGTAGGTGGCAAAGTGGAGGCTGGTGAGCACATTGTCCCGGCTTGGCCCTCACACGAGGACCAAAAACACAGGCAATGAGAAAGTCACTTTGGGGCCAGTCCAGATGCATAACCAGGTCCACTAGAAAGGCTCTGAAATACACACAATCCAACTCAGGTTGGTCGCTTGCATGGGGGCCTTCTTGCTAGGCAGTGTGCAGGTCTATAGGACATAGCTGGTGGCCAGAAAAACGGAAGGTCAGAGAGGTGACAAGGGGAACCCCTAAAAGGAAGTGTTTTAGGAGGGAACATCACAGCCCCGCTGAGATAGTGTAATACTGTGCCACAGAAAGGATGAAAGAATGAGAAGAAATGAATGGATGAGGTGGGCAGAGAAGGTCCCTTGTGGGAGAAGGCACAGCAGAGAACAGCAAAGGCCAGTGATGACCTGAATGCATCCCTGGAGTTGTTGAACACTGAATCCCCCGAATTCCTATATTAATGATATGTAGAGGTAGGGTCTTGGACGACAACGAGGGTTAGATGAGATCCGGAATGTGGGACCCTCCCCCATGCTTCCCTGAGTGGATTTCTGAGGAGAAGAGAGAAGAGGCTGAAGTAAGGAGGGAGCTGTTCTTAGTCCATCCCACCATGCCTTCTGCTATATGATAATGCAGCAAAAATCCCTCACCAGGTGCTGGGTAGAGACGGCACCAGGCTCTTGGACTTCCAGAGCTCCATTCTTTTTTTTGGTTTTTCGAGACAGGGTTTCTCTGTGTAGCTTTGCGCCTTTCCTGGAACTCACTTGGTAGCCCAGGCTGGCCTCGAACTCACGAGATCCTCCTGCCTCTGCCTCCCGAGTGATGGGATTAAAGGCGTGTGCCACCACCGCCCGGCGAGCTCCATTCTTTATAAATTACCTGAGTCCAGGGATTTTTGTAGTAGCATTAGAAAATAGATTAAGATAGATGCAGACTGGCAGTTGGGAGCTATGTGTGCATATGTGTATACATGTATATACATATGTGCATACGTGTGTGTATACATTTGTGTGTATGCACGTGTACAGGTCCCTATGGTCTCTGTAGTCCCCAAAGGGAGTTGTTCGCAGGGTATGGGTGTAGTGGGTAGCTGTTTCCTGTTGCCATGGTCAGACAAAGAAAGGTACTTTTCAAGGTCAAAGCCGGAACAGCTACCCACTACATATGGGTGCTCTGTGAAGCAGCTTGGTGCCAGGCTAATCCAAATACACCATGGGCCAGGTAAGCTGCAGGCCGTCTTTAGCAGCTGTGAGATGCCTTGAGCTATTAATAGGGAGGCCAGTCTCTGTGCTTCCTTCTGATAGAAAGCTGGGCCACCTGTAGTTAAAGCTAACATTTACCCAGAATTTGCTGCCATGTCATGAGAATTGAGATGCCAATGTGGCTAGTTTCTGCATGTTTCTGGATGCTGCCTTAGGAGCAGCAGAGCCAGGGGGACTTTAAGAATGAAGTCTATGTAGTACATGCCGGATACTATGGGACAGCCAGCTCCTGGTTCCCTTCCAGCCTGTCCACTGGTGAGAGATCAGGTCCATCCTGAAAGGTTGGGTTTCCTCCTGGAGAGGATGTGTGGAGTTCGTTCCTCCTATGCCATACTTCACTTGAACTTGGAGGCACAAAGACACCCGGGTGTCTTCCAAGGCTTCCCCAGGACTGCCTGCTTTTGATGCTGCCGTAAAATTAACTTTCCAAACTTCTATCACTGCCGCACTGTACACAGAATTCGTTCCTACTTTAAGTAAACCAAGCTTTCTTTTTCTTTTGCTAGCCAGAATAAAGCTGCTCTAAGAGACGGGGCTTCTGGTGTGTTCTAGAAGCCTTTTCTTTGGGTAAGTGAAAATAGGAATGGAGGAATTCTGCAAGAGCAGCACCTGTTCAAGAGGATTTTCTAAGGCTGCATAGGCAGCTCCAGGCTCCCCTGAGGCTGGCAGAGCGAGGAGTGTGTTGCTGAGCAGCGCGGATGCTTCGGGGAAAGGGTTTCCCTTTATCCCATCCTTTGAGCTGTGGAGGCCACAGGCAAGGAGGGCTGTAAAACTGGCTTCAACTGCTAAAACCAAAGACAGGCAGGAGGAGAAGCCCAGCTTCTCTGTTCCCCTTGGACAGACAGCAGGTGCCTCCACCGCCGAGAAGGAGGGAACATTTCCCCTGCACTGCTGGCAGGGCACTGGAACTTACCTATGACCCCCCTGGTGTGTTTGTTCTTTGCTTGTTTTGCATTCTCCATTCAGGGCAGGGCACATGCCCTCTGTCTTTNCTTCCTGGGGTCTTCACATGCAGAATGTAAAAGATGCTGGATGTTAGCAGCCCTGGTGGTGTCTGTACTCANTGAACTCCAATGCCCAGTCCTGATTGGCAGCATCCTCCTTCCTGCCTGCAGATAGACTACTCTGTGAGGCTATACACACACACACACACACACACACACACACACACACACACACACACACGAGATCTGGGGTTTCAGGATGGAAACAGAGTGGCAGGGCTTCAAGACGCTGCTTCTTGCTTCTTGCTGGGGTTTCCTCGCCTGCTGCTCCCCCTCCTCCCTTTCCCAAACACCACCCTGCCCTCCCTGTACCCCCAAACATGATTCCTACTTCCAGCATGACCTCTAGGCAACATGACCTAGCACACTTGTAGAGGGGGTTTGAGTCTGCAGAGAAGGAGAAAGCAAGAATCAGGCAAGAGGAGTTGCTGACCACTAGAGGACCTAGGCAAACTGCACTCCCATCTTTTCCAAGCTTTGTAAAGGATAGATGGGAGTCATTAACTCACAGGACATGAGTAAATGGGAGGGTGACAGGTGAGGGTCAGAGGTCACCCTCAACTTCTGGTGGCTGATTTTTGGAGCCTGTCCAAGTCTACAGACTCAGGATGTGAGTGGCAAGATCTGCTGAGAGGGATTATTCTCTCCAATGGGCAGGAAATAGGTCAGCCAGACCCCAGCATGAGGAGACAAAGGCGCACTGTTGCCCTCTGAGGCAAGCAAAGGCCATCTTGGGGAGTTCCATTGTGGCCTATTTAGGAGGGATTACCCCAGCTGGGTCTATTGGCTGTTTATATCCCTTCATGGAGGGTGAGGAGGGTCACAAGACCCTCACCTAAGAATCCAGCAGGAACTCTGCCCTAAGCACACATGGACTTGGGAGGGGCTAGAGTGTATAGACTGGGTAGGATTGTATGGGTGTTGTGTGTGTGGGTGTCCATCTATACAGCTATGGGAAAGCCATCATCCCTGCTGGGGGAAGGCTCTCTGGTGCAGCCTTTTGGGTGAGGAACACCCACACTCCTTTAACCTCTTACCTATGCTCTGTAAGGAAGCCCAATAAACTCATTGACTCCTCAGAGTGAACTTTGGTNGAATCATGCCTCAGTTTGTCCTTACAGCCTTAGGAAAAGAGAGAGACATTGCTTTCCCCTNGGAAGGAATCTAAGCAACATCCACACATTGGGGAAACCTCAGGAAGGGGTGTTGAGTGACATACTTGCCCATGTCCACTTTGTTTTGGGCAGTGCTAGGCAAGTGCTCCACCTCTGTGTCAAGCCCTCAGCTCTAAGTGTACACTTTTTGCAGGGTCTTTCAGGAAAANCTGTGGAAAGGGATGGGATTTAAGCTGAGACTTAAATGATAAGGAGAATTGCAAATGCCTGGGAAATTGCAAAATAGTGTTTNGAACTGAGAACANCGCAATNCAGAGGCACCAAGGCAGCAATGAGNCTGGAGATTCCTGGATCAAAGGATGCTGGTGAACTGAGGANTGGATGTGGGGAGAGGAGCTGTCAACATGGTAGGCAGCAGGCAGAGGGTACAGCTCAACTACCCAGCCCTTACTCACTCAGCTCCTGTGCATGGCCTTCAGCAGCCCCGTATACACACTCGCACCTAAAAAGAGATCAGACCTTAAATTGCTGCTGTTGTACATTGTCACTCATTGACATATATAAATGTACACTTCAAAAATATATATCACAGATGTATTTCTCTATAGTTTGTCATTGAGCTCAATGGATGGAACTTGGACAGGAGGACCTCACCTCCTCCCACTATTCGGGATCCCCTCCCGTTTATGGTGGCTCTCTTCTCCCCTCTGTTTTTATGATGGTCCTCTTCTCCAGCCCTACAAGAGCTTATTTTCAGCTTCAGTGGTGAGGCAAGGTGGAGAAGCAGTAGTGAAGATCTTTCACCAGGAGGGGCCTGCTGTCACTGCTAAGTTCCTACCCTGGAAGCTCCCAGTGAAGGTGAAGATGAAAGTGTCCCAATGCCAGGGCAGGACAGGGGAGTTTGGTCCAAGCTATGATCTAATTGGGTGTGGAGTCTCACTGAAACCCATTGGAACTCAGTCATCCTTCCAGGCCAGAGTCTCCTTGGCTAGCTCAGGTCCGACCTCCAGGGGTGGCCTTTAGTAACAGATGGGACTAACATTTCCCAAGGAAGTTAAAGAATCTCAAAATGCCTTTTTAAGCAGATAAAATCGAAGTGTGTACACGTGAGAGCACACGTATATTCACACAGGTTCATATGTATGTGACTGAGGTGCACATATGCACAGCACACCCATTTAACGAGAGGAACAATCTTGGGTGTCAATCCTCAAGTGCCTTCCACCTTTCATCTAAGACAAGGTCTTTTGTGGCCTTGAACTTTGTCCCATAGTGACCGCAGCCCTGCTCACAGGCTANGCTACCTGGCCCTCAAGCTTCCAAGGATCTGCCGGTCTCCACCTCTTACCTTAGCATCACTGAGATTGCATGCATGCTATACCACACCTAGATGTTTAGGTGGGTTTTAAGGACCAAATTTGGGTTCNCACGCTTGTAAGGCAAGTGTTCTACTGGCTGAGCCATATTGCAACCCAGAAAGAAGCCAGGCCAGTGAGTCCAGTCCTGGGAGAAGGAACCACAATGTATGTTTGAGTCTCATTCTGAAGCCTGAAAAGGCCACGGTGAGCCAAGAATTGAACAGTAAAAGAGTCTTATTCCAGTATAGGGCACAGTTCCTAGAGGTTCTGCTGCCTCCTTATTTTCCAGAAATAGTTGTTTAGTAAAGCATAGAGAAGAACAGGAAACAGAGGAGGTTTTAGCTTTCAAAATGGAAACTGTCCTCCAGGTGGACTCCTGCTTTTGTTTTGTTTTTAAATCTTTTTATTGCAAAATATTGTGGTGGTTCGTGTTTGGTCAACTTGACATAAATNAAAGTCATCTGAGCAGATGGCACCTCGATTAAGGAAGTGCCTCCATCAGACTCCTTTAGGCAAGTCTGTAGGGCATTTTATTGATACCTGTGTTAATTCTTGATTAATGATTGATTGATGAGGGAGGGCTCAGTCCACTGTGGGTTGTTCCACCCATGGCCAGGTGGTCATAAAGAAAAAGAATATAGATTGAGTAAGCCATAGAGAGCAAATCGGTAAGCAGCATCCTTCCGTGGCTTCTGTTCTGTTCCTGCCGACTTCCCTTCACGATGGACTGGAAACTGGAAGACAAAATGAACCCTTTCCTCCCAAGCTGTTTTGGGTCAGTGTTTTGTCATGACAGTAGAAAGTAAATTAGGACAAATATTAAATACAGAGACTGTCACAAATCAAATGTCAGAGAATTATAACAAAACAAAGATGAGGCCACCTCCCATCCTGGTCCCTCTGCACATAGCCATTTCTCCCTATTGCTAATTGATGATGTNAAGCCAGCATGCCATGCTGCTTGCTGCCTTTGGGCCCAATCATTTCTGAAGTTTCACTTGGAATACATTTTGAAAAAGCTATTCCCATCATAAGCTTGGTTCCACAGCGAGATGATGTATTTGGCAAAGAGCTTATGCTAATTTTTGCTTTCCACTGTCATCTTTTCCATGTAAAGGGTTTGTCCTGCCATACTCCAGATGTAGTCCTTATTATTAAGATGCTATGAAGTTATGGGTTTGCACTAAGTGGTCCTTTGCTCTTGTTTTTGTTTGATGTTTCTGGGGATTGAACCCATGACCTTGGGAATGCTAGGCAAGTGCTCCACCCCTGAGCTATAGCTTCAGTCTATTAAACTTTTTATTTTGAGATATAGACTCAGTAATTTGCCTGGGTAGGCCTTGAACTTACAGTCTCTTGCCTCAGCCTCCTGAGTAGTTGGGCCCACAGAACCTGTGACACTAGGCCTAGCTCTTCACACATACTACCATGCTTCGTGCTCGCGGCCCCATTTTTCATCGTTGGTTCCTGACTTCTCAGGATAGATATTAGCAATCTTTAAAAGCTTTGCCAGCTTCCATATAAGTTGACATTAAATANTAACAGGTCAATTGTGTTTTCTATGGAAGATCCATAGTCAGTCACTTCTTCACAAAGCATCAGTGTCTTTCAGTGAGCTGCTGGATTTCAAAAAGATTATAAGCTCTGAGAAAGCTTGTTGCTATTGGATTTTTATTTTGAGATGCTGGGGATGGAACCCAGACATGGCATATGCTAGGCAAGTGCCCTACCACTAAGCTCACCGAAGCCTTTGAAGAGTTAATCTTTCTAGGCCTTCTGCGTAGTTAGACTGAGGAAAGAGCTTTCTTANATTGACATCAACCTCACTCAAATGCCAGGTGGCAGAATGTGGAATGATGTCTTCTCCAGCCCTTTGCTGTCATTCCTATGTTTCATTTTATCTGTCTGTATTCATTTATTTTTGATAATGATAGTACTCATATCAAAGGACATGGGAGACAAGAGAATTTAACACACTGATATGGCTAATCCTGGTCACCAGCTTGATGGGACTTAGAATCAGCCTGGAGACAGACCTCTGGAGATGTCTGTGAGGACATATTTAGGGAGGNTTTACAGCAGGCAGGGGGGGCACACCCTCAGAATGAGCACCACTTTCCAATGGACAGGCCATAAAGAAACAAAGGGGGTCCAAGAAAAGAGCAATGTAGCCTGGCTGGCTTTGCCTCTCCTTCCTGAGGGACCATTTCTGTCACTGCTGCTGCTGCTACTGATGCCACCGATGCCATCCTCTGCTGCCCTCATTCTCTGTTGGATCCCTCCAGAAGAGCTGATGGCAACACTGTTCTTGGAGGTTCCCAATGATGTCTGTGCATATTTTAAATCCAATTTTGCTGGGTATAAAAATCCATGGCTTAGCACTTATTCCCACCTGCTAGTCAAGGGAGATTTTCTGTGTTAATTTCCTCCCCCCCCAAACAAACCTTCTTGTAAGACTATTGGGGTGTTTTAAAGATATGTAATCTTAGGAGTATAGTCACTAAATAATATTTCATGTTCATAAATATAAAAAAATATATCTGGCTTTCTAATTTTTTCCTTGAAATAGTGTTGCACTTCACCTGGCAGGAAACATGGCAGGCAAAACCCTCTCAGTGTCAGTGACCTGCCCTTCCCTTATAAGCCTGTAGTTTTTCCTAGATGCTCAAAACTTCGGTTTGTTGCTGTGTTTTCAACACAATGATTTCACCAGTCAGTGCCTTGCTGTTGCTCATCAGAGACAGTAGTCACTGAAGGGCAGTATGTCCTCTCAATAAACACTTGCACATCTCTTTTGTTTATTCCAGGGAGTTTTTCTCGAATTATGTTTTTAATATTTGTTCTCTTTCTTAGATTTGATGGTCTTCTTAAGAGAGTCTTGTTATCTGCATGTTTAATCCTTTCTTGCCCATTTTCAAAATTTGTTTCCTTTCTCAAACAATTCTTAATACTTCTTCATTTATTTTTCATTTAAAACCATTTTCTTCTTTGGATCCATAGTTTCTTTTCAGGCATTCTCTTTTGTTAGTCACCCTTGAATTCCTTGCTCCTCCTGACTTAGACTGAGATGTGAGCTAACCTTCTCTGTGGTCTCTAATTCTTTCATGTGCTCTGCTGTCTCATTCTGAGCTTTCCTAAAGGCTGTTCAGCCCTTGTGTCATATCATTTTAGCTAATTTTTAAGCCCTGTTAACTCTGAACTGTCTTGTGGTCACACCTTGTTGCTCTCCAGGAACTAACCACAAGGTGATTTACTCTCCTCTTTTTCATTTGCCAATTCATGGTCCTTTGTGTGAAATTTGGGGTTTAAACTTGTTTGTTGGTTTGTTTAGTGTAATTTTTTTAGAGAAATTTGTGTTTCTATAATTTTGTCTTAGTGATCAGAAAACCTGTTCTACCTCCTAAGCTTCCTCCTGACTTCTGTATTTACATGCTTGTTTTCATTTTGTTTTGTTTTTAAGACAGGGTCTTGCTATGTATGCAGCTCAGTCCAGCCTCAAACCTCTGATGCTCCGACCTCTACTTTTGGGGTTCTGGAATTACACTCATCTTGTTTTTATATATTATTAAAATCCAGGGTAACATGCTTACTGAATCTTGCAGTTCCTCTCCCATCCCTACTTTGAATAGGGATTTTTTTCTTATTTCTTCGTGTTTCTACTATTCCTATTCCTACCAATTTTCATTCTATTCCCACTGTTTCTTTTCTGTTCAGCCCCTGTGTCAACAGAGAACTCAAGAAAACAGTTATGAGNGTTTCCTGAACTTGGGTGTGTCCAACCTCCCTGACCCTCTTTCCATTGGCCCCTCGTGCAAGTCATCTGCTTTTTGAAGAGACAAAACCTTCTAGTCCATATGCACTACTCTCAGAATGTTATAAAGGCCAAGGCTGAAAAGATTTCTGTCAGTGAAACACTTGCCATGCAAGCATAAAGACCTGAGTTTAGATCCCCAGCATGCTCACAAAGAGTTAGGCTTTCATGTCTATAACCTCAGTGCTGGGTAGGCCAGGACAGGCAGATCCCTGGAGCTTGCTGGTCGGCCAGCCAAATCAGTTCAGTGAAAAATTTTATCTCAAAAAATATGTTGGAGAGTGACTGAGGAAGACACTTGATGATGACTTCTGACCTACACATAAACACATATACACACATCAAACACACACACACACACACACACACACACACACACACACACACACACACACACTTTTGTGCTTGTTTACTGAAATGGTCCAGTCCTTCTATAATTGCACTGGGGTTACAGGCAGCAGATGCCAGAAATGTTGTCACTGTCATTTGCCATTACAGTGGGTCGAGGAGCGATAAATATATCTTAGATGCTCAAGCAGAAGCTGACAGTGCTTGGCAACTGTGCTTTCTCTAAAAATTAATAGTTTATAGCATGGTTGAGTGGATATCTAGATAAATAGCAGGTTGACTGTCTCTGTAATTACATTATGAACTGAAAGTAGTGATCAGTGTTTGCTTTGGTATCACATATTAATTTGAAAAAAATTGACTTGATTATAATTTAGGTCTAATTAATCATCTTTTAGTTTTCATTAATATTAATAATAAATATTTAATTCTAAGATATTAAATGAGCAAAAGAGAAAAATTTTAAATTTTAGACAGGTCTGTTAATCTCAGTATTAAAATAGAAGTGAACTGAAAGATGATTTTAAATCTCATTCTACATCTTTTAAAGGCTAATTTATGTTTATAAATTAATCTTTAAAAGGAACGAAAAAGTCACATTTTGTGGCAAGAGGAGAAAATCACATCATGAATCACATATGTTCACAGCAAATGCAAACACTGTGGAAAGAAGCACACACATTTTGTGGGCTGGTAGATAATTTATTCCTGGGGTTAGATTTTTTTGGCTGAAGGCAGTGGAATCTTCAACAGGGGCTCTTAGGAGACTTCACCTCTTGGAAATAAGAAAGAATCTAACAAGAGACAATTAGCCCTATTAGAGCAATCCAGCTAATTGTAAGTGGTACCCTAAATGGTCTGATGACCCCCATCCCATGTGAATTTCCCGGCACTGACCAGTGTTCCCTCGTGCCCGGAAACTCCTTGCTTTGAGCACTGGTTTCTCTTCCTCCCCCTTTACCATTTAAAGCAAACCCAGGTACACATGGGTACAATTTGGGAGTAGGGTAGACAGTAAATGTCTGAGGGACAGGCTTGAACCAATGGGGAACAGCCGGGAATAACTGTCTGAGGTTCTGGGAGGCTCATTCAAGAGATGAAACCTGGCTGTGTGGGCAGAGAGCAGGGGAGATGCCACCAGGAAGAAAGCTTGTGAGTGAGGGTGAACAGACCAGACCAGAAGCATAGCACTTGGAGAGCTCAGTGACTGACGAGAAAGAAGGGAGAGAAGAGATGAGAGCAGAGCTTCCACACGCTAGGGGCGCCCTGTCCTACTGAGCCCAAACTCCATCCCTACTTTTCCCTTTTTGGGGTGTGTGTGGGGGGAGATACAGGGTCTCATTATCCCATGCAGTCCTTCAAACTCACTTCGTAGCTGAGTATGGCTTTGAATGTTTGATCCTTTTGCCTTGTCTTCCCAAATGCTGAAATTACAGGCATGCACCACCACACTCTTGCATGTGGTGCTGAGGATTCAGCCCAGGACTTCATGCATGCTGGGCAAGCACTCTATCTACCACGTTACACCATGGCCTGATTTTCCCTTTCTCTTTTGCAAAAAGGACTTTTTGAGCTATCCAAACTAGCCTTGAACTCATTCTTAGCTCAGGAAGGCCTTGAACTGGAGGTCCTTCTGCCCCTTGTACCCAAATAAGTNAGATAACAGGCCTGCACCACGAGGTCCAGTAACAAATCTTAACTCTCAGAGCTCTAATGGGTGTCAAGGGCAAAAGCTCCTGAACCTCAAAAGGAACACCTTCACCCCATTTAGAGGGTATTCATTTGAACAGCAACATCCAACAGGGGTTTTGTTAAGTGCTTGTTTGGCAGTACTGGGTACATGAGCCCAGGGTCTCATGCATGCTAGCCAAAAACTCTAGCACTGAGCTAGAGCCCAGCACTAACAGTCCAAGTTTTAACACTGATTAGTTACTGGCCACTCTGACCTTGGGTTATTACCTGAGCTGAGGTCCACAGACCCTCTTTGTATTGGTGCCTTCTCTTTAATGTCTAGATAGAAGACCTATACTTTGGGCTTCAAATTGGTTTTCTGAGTGAAATATAATTCTGACATATAATTATAGAAACATGACTGATCAAAATCCAAATCCTGATGAAAGGAACCCAGGGCAGTGATGGATGACAGAATAGTAAAGCTATTTCTCATGGCATGGCGGTGAACAGGCAGCTGCCAGGGTTGGGGCTGAAGGTGGAAATAACCCTTTCTTTCAAGCTGGAATCCGATGGTCAGACATCAGCCTACTGTTCTGCTGTTCCCTTCCTTGGTGTTACCAGTTGATGCTGCAATGACAGGTTTGGCTCCAATGAGGAACTAGGAGAAATTGCCCTGGACTGGGCAGCTGGGCATGACTTCCATTTTTACATTGGTCTTTGGAGATGGAAGAGCTGGTATCTCATTGTTCTTGTGGGTGGTTTAGTTCTCAGAACATGCTTGGGAACACCTGCTTTTGAAGGAGTCTTCGAGGCCTGATTTCCTCTGTTTGGGTCAGTTGGAATTTACTCCCCTAGCTAGTGAGATGGCTCAGTGGGTAATAGCACCTTGCTACGTTAGCCTGACAACNTGAGTTCAATCCTGGAACCCACAGTTCCAGAGAGAAACAAAGAGAAGTAGCTCCTAACGGTTGTCCTCTGACATCTACCTGTGCTCCATGGCATGCACATACATGCACTCACATACACACATCACACACAGCATCCATATACAATGATGCCAAAATAAATAAATGAACAAGTAAGTTAACTAGAATAGCTCAGGGCTGCACTGCTGAACACCACTCCAACTATAGTNGGTAAGATGGTGAAGAGAAAAGAGAGAGAAGAAAAAAGCCAACAAGACAGATAGATTTAAGACTTAAGAGGATGAAAGTGGAGGAGGTGATGGATAATATAAATGGTGGGAGGACAATATAGATAAGATGTAGGAACACATGAGGAGAGGGACTGGAGATAGACCAGACCCAACACAAGGAGCTCACTGATTAAAGGACATTCTGTGACTGGTGAGATAGCAGGATGGGGGCAGGGAGCAGAGGGACTGGAGGGCTGTGGTTAATGGGTGAGTTTACGTTTAAATGTAGTGGCATGAGTCTTCAAACTGCCTCCAACTTCTGGCTGAAGAGTAGACTGACTGAGGACATGGGGCAGTTAGGAACAGCCGCAGGAGGAGCCCACAGGCCAGAAATCACCAGGGATCACCAAAGACATGGACCCTGAGAGCTAGATGTGACAGAACTCAGCAATGGGCTGCAAGACAAAACAGGATAAAGAGATTCTTTGTAGCTTCCTGAAATTGGGGTTTGGAAAGAAGATGGGTCACTGTGAAGTCACAGAGAAGAAAGAGCTAAGGGTGTCACAGCTGTGGTAGGGAGAGTGGGGAATAAGAAGTTGAGTTTGCCCTGNTTCCTCTGAGGTCATTCCTAGGGGATGAAGGAGCCTTGTCAAAAACAGAAGATGAAGCAAACAGAGATGAAGCAGGAGGGAGGATGAGGAAACCCAGAGCTTGGAGCTCGGATTGGATTCTTAGAGAAATAGGCAGAAAGCAAGGAAGGCCCAGCCAGAGCTGAGTGTCTATCACTTAGAACCAGGAAATAGCCAGTTCAGGGGCTGAGCAAGCANNTNCTATCATCAAAAGGAAACAGAGGTCGGGTTCTAGCAGTCAAGAAGGTGTTTAAGCTGTTCAGTGTGNCCTGCTGTGGTGGAGGTCGCTGTGAAGATAAGATATGCACTCACTCAGGAGGGTCCACCAAACCAGCCATGTGGAGCTCTGGTGCAACCTTGGTATAAGTGCCCTTCCTGGGTTGGGGAGGCTGGGGTGAGGTCAGAGGCCCTGAGAGAAGTGTGTTCTATGCTATTGGGGAACAGTGAAGAGGAATGAGGCAGACACCGCAGCATTCCAGGCTGTGGATGACCAGAGCAACAGGGTCAAGGGAACCCGGAGTCCTAGAAGAGGATGATCTCAAAGCCTCTTGTCTTTGGCAGTGGGACCACATGGCCAACAGCTCCAGGCAATGGCCTCACTGACCTGCGAACCATAGTTCCCAAACCCTCCACCAGAATCAGGTTGGATACTGCATGAAGTTCTTGCTGGAGAGATTAGTGTATGGTAACAGTGCTTGAGTCCCCATGTGGCCATGCACATCCCCAACTAGACAGTCCATTCCTAGAAATGACTCCAAGGCAAGGCTGTCTAGGGGACCAGAGT
The DNA here is from genome assembly GCA_001675575.1 of Neotoma lepida. NCBI lineage: Eukaryota > Metazoa > Chordata > Mammalia > Rodentia > Cricetidae > Neotoma > Neotoma lepida. The sequence continues at coordinate 136,763 of LZPO01097262.1, read as the reverse complement.
CCAAGAAGGCCCTCTGTCAGTAGGGCTCTGCTCCCTGGGGATGTCATGGGTCTCTTCCCTTATCTCCCTGATGGCTTTCTGCATCAATTTGCCTTCAACAACTCTGGCTGGATTAAGCAGAGGGCACCTCTTTTTTGCAGACATCATTGCTTCTTTTCCACCTATTTCTTGGTCCCCGATTCTGGCTTGTTTCTCGCCTTGAGCCTGCTGTGACTCATGCAACTCTGTGGTTGGAGTTGCTTTCTTCTCAGTTGCCTGTGTCAATCCTTTAAGCTGTGAGGCTGCATCATGATTCACCGTTGTCCCCAGGGACTGAGTCAAGATGCATCCTCTCGGAACACCATGCCATCATCGAGCAATTATGAAGCGCCTTCCCCAGGCCCTGATGGCAAAGAGGTAGGCAGGCAAAATTTGGCATTGACAGGTGAAGGTTCCACTCTGCTGTTGCCTAGTGTGTAGATGTTTGGCAAGAGACATAATCTTCCTCACAGTATTCTGCACATGCCAAGGCTGTGTAAGGCACCACCTAGGAAGATCCATCCACAGAGAAATCTGCTTGAACAGTATCTCCTCCTGTGTGTACTAAACATAGTATCCAGGTACACATGTGCAGGAGATCTGACGCAGCACAGGCCTGTTTCCTCCTCTGTAAGAGACAATTGATCTCACACAGGACTGGCAGGGAAAGGGGGTGCAGTAGGGGGCTATGTGTATAATCTTCCAGATCTGACACTAGGCACATGTATGGATCATGTATGTGTCTGTCTGTGACTTGGATGCTGAGGAATGTAGGAGTGGTCTTTGTCCTTGCTCAGTTTGTGCGGTGAATTGAGAGGCAAGACAGACCCCTTACAAATAGTTTTTACTGGGGATATGTGAGCTTTGAGAAGACATAATGAGTGCTCTGATCATGTCCACTCACTATTACCATCCTCATGTACCCCATCAACACTTTACTCACGCCTCAGGCATCCTGTTTGCCTGTGTGGCAGGTGAACAGTGTAGGGAATCTCATTGGAGACCCTTGACTGTTGGCTCATGAGTTTCTCAGATCGGCCTTCCTCCATGGGACAACCTAGAACATGTTCTATGATGGTTCCTCACATGTGAACCATTGTGCTTGTGAGCTTGTACCCTAGGATCAAAGTCTGTCTGCCTGGCTGTGGCAGCTGTTCTGTGGCACTCTGGCATCCTGCATGGAACCTGACACCTTGATTTGGGTAAGAACAACCCACCTGTCTGCTACCATTTCCTCTATCACCCCCTTTATCAAGGTACCAGGAATGCTTGGGACCCAGAGATTTTGGTTGCAGTTTCGATCATCTGCCTAGTGGAACCTAACTTGATCACTGCTCCCCTCAGTATGTTTCCACAGTGATCTAGCATATGTTGATTTATGATGGTGTCATCCAGTCTCCTTGAGTTTGTCTCCCTCCTGACATCACACGGGTCCTTGAGCAGGTCTCCTGACCTTCACATACACTAATTTCCTTCATAGGAATGTGCAGATAATGGAGTCTATTGTGTAGTCATTGGAGGGTTAAATGAGATGACATGTTAAGGAATATTAAGGTGTGTTACTTTTGTTTATGTTGCATTTGTTTAACTCTGTGAAGCTGTGTTACTTTACCTGTGTAAAACACCTGATGGTCTAATAAAGAGCTGAACAGCCAACAGCGAGGCAGGAGAGAGAAATAGGCAGGGCTGGCAGGCAGAGAGAATAAATAGAAGGAGAAATTTGAGAAGAAAAAGAAGGAGCCAGAGAAGGAGGAGGATATCAGAGGCTGGCCACCCAGCTATACATTTTTCAAGCCACAGTGTAAGAAATAAAGGAGGGTATATAGGAATAAAGAAAGATAAAAGCCCAGAGACAAAAGATAAACAGGATAATTTAAGTTAAGGAAAGCTGGCTAGAAATAAGCCAAGCTAAGGCCAAGCATTAATAAGTAAGAATAAGCTTCTGTGAGTGATTTATTTGGGAGCTGGGTGGTGGGCCCCCCAAAAAGAGCTCAAAGACCAAAAAACAATCACCAACAACGACCCATTTAAAAATGTTTAGTGCAGGGCTTGGCCTGCATGAAGTGTTGAGCCGATGTGAGCCAGGATTGTGACTGTCATCAGGGAAGCCATTTAGTACGGTTCTGTGTTATGTTGGATGAGGGTATGCAATGAGAGGACTGGGTAACCATGGAGACAAGCTGGAACTTGGGGAGTGCTCTGGCATCCCCAGGCACCATAAGCAGCAAACAGCCCCAAGTGCTCAGGTGAGACTGCCTGACCTTAGCAACTTCTGAGGTTCCCTGTTCCTCCAGCCTGGGCACCCCAAACCAGACCCTGTCTTAAATACTTTCCTTGCTGAGTCTCTAGGCCATCTCTCTCTATGACATATCTTGGAGCTCCTTCGACACTTTTATCACCACAGCTGACATCTTAACACCACAGTCATATGCTACAGCAATATTTATAGGCTTGTGGATTGCAGGTCTGATAAGGAGAAGAAGGAAATGGAGGTGAGTCTGTGGCTGGCGTGAAGAGGTGAGCTGGGCAGGCCTCCGCTCCCATTAATGGCTCTGTAAATCATGCCATTCCTTCGGGAAGTTCAATATTTTCATATTCATCTCCATTTTTCAAGAAGAAAGTGTCCGACTTGTCAAGCCAATTCTTTACAAATGACCTGTCGGGTGTAGCAACATCAGATTGAGTGTCTGTGGGCCTGTGATCATATCAAGGAGCCAGAGGAGGCTTAATGCCTCCAGGAAACATCCCATTTAGAGTCCTAATTGATACACCAAGGTGCCCTGAGCCATGGCCCTGGCCCAGGAACAGTGCTGGGGGTGGGGTTACTGACCCTNTCAGAGTCAGGTATAATTTCTCCAGCGGCCCCTGTTTGCTGGAAGGAAGCATCTAGATAAGTAATTACCTGATGACCATGAAACTAGGGGGCATGCATCTCACTCACTGTGGGGACTCAAGGAATCCTTTGAGCAGCACAGACTTATGTGTTAAATAGTTTTGTTTAAAAAACAGAATAGCAGTAAAGACTGGAGAGATGGCTCGGTGGTTAAGAGCACTGGCTGCTCTTTCAGACAACATGAGTTCAATTCTCAGCATTCACATGGCAGCTCACAACCATCTGTAATTCTAGTTACAGGTTATCCTATGCCTTCTTCTGGCCTCCAGCAGCATCAGGCAGGTGAGTGGTGCATAGACATACATGCAGGCAAAACACCCATACGCATAAAATAAAAATATATATGCAAAATTTAAAAAATAGTGGTAAAATACACATAAAAAACTTACCACTTAGGCTTTTTAAAAGATGGATTTTATTTTTATTTTTATGTGTGGNTATTAATATGTATTGGTGTTTATGTACTCTAGAGAGGCCAGAAGAAGGTATTGGGTCCCCTGGAACTGGAGTTAGAGGTGGTTTTGAGCAGCCTGATGTGAGTTCTGGGAACTGGACTCTCATCCTCTACAAGAGCAGCAAGAATTCTTAACTCCTGAGCCATTCCTCCAGCCCCACATTTAGCCATCTCTAAGTGTTTAGTTCAGTAATGTTGCTACCGAGGCTGGCTGGGGTTTCTTTGACTCTATCTGATTACAAACTGTGGCTGGGAAGTGGGATATAGTCATGNACACACGCAATCCCAGCACTTGAGAGGCTGGAGCAAGAGGATTGCTGTAAGTTCAAGGCAAGCCTGGGCTGTAGAGTGAGTTGGAGGCATGCCTGGCTCNAATAACAAGAAAAGGCTTCCTTNGCGTTTGTNGGTGGTACTGAGCTCAGAGGCTCACAAGCTGGGCTTCCAAATCCATAGGCTTAAAGCTCCAAGCCTTGAGAACCCAAGGCTTATGACTCCAAGCTTTCAAAGCTGGAGTCTCTAGTTGTAACATTCAAGGCAGAGCTTATTGCTCTAAATTGTGACCACCAAGAGTTGNAGCCCCTTAGCCNGGGGTGCTCAGCTATCTAACCCTCGGCAGCTCTCTCAGGCTCCTCCAGAGGCCAGAGTTGTAGTGTTTGTCCTAAGCACCCACCTTTGCCCCTTCACAGCCTCTTGTCTCCTACAGTCTCAGCNTTGCTACTGTCTCTNGCCTTCCCAATGCATCTGCTCTTCTTCATAGTTTCTGGTAACGTCTATACCCTGTTTGGAAACTCTTTAGCTGCCCCCTACTGTGACAGCTTGGCTTTGGGTATGGGTCCTTGGCTGGCCAACAGCTGCTGCAGCTCAGAGCTTCAGGTTCCAGAGCCCTTGGCCCTTGGGAACCGTCTACTCATTCCTTCTTGATGCTGTGTCTGCTGCTTCCACAGCTACGGAAGGGA
>LZPO01097262.1:115671-128918 GCA_001675575.1 Neotoma lepida | reverse complement strand
CCAGAAGCTATATTACATCAACTTGACAATTGACACTAACCACTAGAGGCCTTGATACTCTCCTTGTTGCTTAATGTGCAGGGTGATGTCTTCCTGACTGGTCCATGTACTGGTCAGGTCAGTAACAGCTGTGTGAGAGTCCCTTTGCCCCTGTAGCTTCCCTCCACATATTGTCCTCACCATAGTAGGCTCCTCATTACCTTTGAGACACATCCTCAATTTCTCCTCTTGCTTCTCTTTCTCTCCTTTGGGAATGTTCTTTCTTGTGGCTACAATTAGTCCCTTCTCCTCCTGTACAGTTAATCTGGGTTGTCAGCTTGATTGGAAAGACAACCTAGGAGATTTGGAAAGCCCACTTCTCTGGGTGTGTGGATGAGGATGGTTCTGGAGACAATTAACAAAAAATTCTCCCTAAATGTAGGTAGCGTTAAAAGTCTGGAAGCCCAGAGGAATAAAACGGCAAGGAGCAGGAAGCTCTCCAGCATAGGATTCTCCTCTCTGCTTCCCAGCTGCCAAGAGAGACANAGCTCTGCTCCATTCTGCCCTTCTACTCTGCTGTTGCTCCTCGCTGCAGGCCCAGAAACNACACAGCCAGTGAGACAGGGACTCTCGCCTCTGAAATTGTAAGTCAAAATTAACGCTTCTTTCAAGCAGTTTGGTCACAGAGAAGTAAAGCCAAATAATGCCCTACCCCAAGTGACCTCTGGTCACTCAGGAAGAAAGTGTCCTCTTACTCTTCAATGAGACCAATCAGGGTATGGCAGCACCCCCCCATCCCCCAGTACGTCAGTGGGTGAAGGTTTGCATGTGTGTGCCTGTGTTCTTTATGNAAGTGGCTTTGGCTTCTACAGATTCTCAAAGCATCTATCATCAACCAGAAATAAATGCTAAGAACTACTGAATTGTAAAATCAATGCAAAAAGTGAATTAGGAAAAATGAAGAAAATACAGGGAATATTTATCTAGTGTCAATGGAAAGGCNCTCTAAGAATTATGGGAGAGAATACAACAAAGGAATTTGTAAGAGTTAGCTTAGTAAAAATGTTTTGAATTGCTGTATATTAAAAACAAACCAACAAACAAAAACCAAGTGAGGGCCAGAGGGAGGGCCAGAGGGAGGGCTCAGAGAGTAAAGAGTGCTTTCTGCCAAGCATGACAACCTGGTTTGATCCTCAGATCTACCTAGCAGAAGGAGAGAACCGACTCCCAAAAGTTGCCCTTTGACCTCAACACCTATGCTATGGCATGTCTCCTCCTACATGAACAATAAATAAGTATAAAAAAAATTTTCAGGTTAACCTGAAAAGTCACAGAAAGAAAATATCATGTTCTTTTTTGACACTGTTTGAGGCTTATTTCTACTCTAACAAAGTTCCACAAACCTACTGGCTTAAAACAATATGGATTTATTCTCTAATTGTTCTAAAAGATAGAAGTCCAAAAATGGTTCTTAGGCCAAAATCTAGGTTCCAGAGTGCCACATTCTTTCTAGAAGGTTCGGAGGAGAGCCTGTTTCTCTGCTCTCTGCAGTTTCCCAGCTCTGGAAGTTGCCTACATTTGTGCCTCTTGGCTCCTCCCTCCATGGCTTAAGCCAGCAATGGCCATGTGAGTCTGCACACCTCAATCTCTGTGATGGTGACTCTTCTTCTCCCTTCTTGCATGCACAAGGACCTCATGTTACTTTCCTAGACCATTTGTAACAGGGCTTCAAAATGACTCCACTCTCATAGCTCTGGAGACCAGACTTTGTGAACCTGAACCTGAAAGACTAGCTGTGAAGGAGAACCCACTTCCTAACTTCTGGTGGCCCCTGCATCACTGTCAGTGCATGGCTGGTGGCAGTATAACTCAATCCTATCACCTGGTCCTTCCACGTTGTGTCTCTGCGTCCTTGTTTTCTTATCCAAACAGTGGTCACAAATTAGGACGCCCCATAACCCAAATTACATTGTCTTATTTGACTAATTATATCTGCAGAAACCCCATTTCTATATAGGGTCACCCTCTAAGACTCCAGAGGACATTCCCTTTTGAAAGACACTGCTCAACAAGACACACTTGTGATCACATTGGGCCTTTTTGTACAATCTCCAGCCTCACGTTTTTGAGAAAGGGTCTCATTATGTAGCCCATGTATCTTTGAACTCCATAGTGCCTTCTTCACCTCTTGAATGCTAGGCTATGGGCATGTGCCCCACATTCAGCCACCTCCTCATTTACTGAGTTAGCTGAGTAGCCACCTTCATTTGATCAATAATCTTTATGTCTACTTTTATATAACTTAACATACTCCTGGATCTGGGAATTGGGATGTGGGTCTTTGGTAGAGAAAAAGCATTATTCTAGGCTGGACAGACACAGGAGACCCCAGGAGACTCCTTTGCTTCTTCATTCCAGACCATAGCATGCCCAAAGAAGAATCTGAGAAGGATCCCACAGGCCCATGTGGTCTTCTAGGTCCACACACCTAGGTGCCACATCAACTTCCTATCAATGTCTGAGACAATGCCTGGGTGGAAAGCCCAAGAAAGTGGGTGCAGAACCAACATTTTCTGCCTGAAGCTGCAGGGAAACTTCTAAGTCCACAGGAATAACCATCTGACACTCTGAAGTCTACTGCCTTCTCATGCCCAGTTATCTTCATATTTCAGTCATGAACATGATATCCTCAGTCCTCACAGGAGAGTCATTTGGGAAGCTTTTCAAGTGGTCTGATGCCCAGAGAGTCTGGTTTACATTATACAGGGAGGACCCAGTTGTTGTCATTTTCAAAATACCCCCAGGCTGATACTTAAATGCAGGCTGGGCTCCAAGCACTGCTTGCCCACATTATTGAGGCTCCTGGATCCCAACTTTAGTCAATACAATGTCTGACTTGAATACACTATACTGAAGGGGTTTGAGCATAGGCACAATACAAGGTGACTCAAGATGTTCAAAATCTTCCTGCCTTCTGCATGAGAAATAGTCCATAGGGAGGGATAGAAGCACAGTGACCAGCAATATAGGTAGCAAGGATAGGCACCTATATAACAAACGGAAAATTGTGCAAGGTGCTGGCAGAGCTGAAGAGTCAGTCCAGTGATGTGTGTTAATGGAAGCACCTTCAAGAATTTCTGATGGAGTGGTCCTGATTTTGAGGAAAAGAATAAGAAAGTGAGTCTATGCTTTATCATGAGCACCTGGGTACACTATGCCATATATAGATGAAAGTAGCAGAGGTTGAGGGACCTGAGTGGGGAGTTGGGCATGTCAACTGGAGATGTCTATTGGAAGTCCAGGGAAGGTGGCAAGTGAGAAGTTACACCACTCACTCAGGAGCTCAGAGAGGTTGAGAACAGACCTGGCATGGGGTGTCCTCTGTAAATATGTAATGTGGCAAGGCCACATGATGTCAGCTAGGCAGTCACACAGATGGAGTATCCCGGGCCACATTTCATGGTCAAGATGAGGGAGAAAACTTAGTAAGAGGGGTGAAGGTGCAGCCAATGACATTAAATAAAGGAAGAGGCAGGGACTTCTAGCACCTCACAAGCACGGAGGGTTTCATAAAGAAGATAATGACCAGATGACCCCTGCAGAGATGTAACAGTAGGACTGAGACCCACTGGGTGTGGCTCTGTGGAGATCAGTGATGATGGGTTAGAGCCAGACACTGGTGGGTAGAGGATCAGCTGGAACAGGTTCAAAGAGCAAAGAAGAGAGTGGTTAGTGTAATGAAGCCGCACAGTGTGTCACCTAGACAGTTAGAAGGGGTTCCTCAGATGTAACTAATACTGAGGTCCTATGGAAGAGGATGGCATCTTGGGACACTGGGAGGCTCCAATTCTGAGTCCTGTCAAGAGAAGCAAGGAATTCCTCGTCAGAGAATGATTGGAAGTGACCCACTGTTAGCTTTTGATGGATCCAAGAGCCAATGGGCATGGAGATGGAGAGAGACATTAACAAATTGGGGAGCTTGGAGAAGCTAGAAGTGGCCAGGTTTCACTGGGCCTCAAGAAGGAACCTTGGTTACATTGTGACTTTTCTTTAATCAATCCTACTTTGGACTTCTGATCTCCAGACCTAAAGATAATGAATGTTGTTTGTTTTAAACCACTAGGTTTCTCATCATTTCTTCTAGCAGTTAAAGGAAATTAAGACATGGAAATGAACATGTCTGTCTGAAGATGTAAGCGGAGGCCGGCAAGAACTAAAGGAGCTATGTACTTGAGGAGGAAAGAGATNTGGGGTCTGCTCCCAGACATGATTGAGCTTAACTGTGTAGCCATAAGCTAAGTAGTGTGTGAGCACTGATGGAGAGATGCTATGGAATTGGTTGGCCAAGGAAAGATGAGGTTCTTTGGACATTTTCTGCTCTTTTTATGAAGAAAGAAGGGAAGTTCCTATTGTCTATTTTTCACAGTGCTAGAAGGTTCTATGCTTGCTACTGGAGGAGAAAAGTAATCATCAATCATACCAAGCTGTGACTCCTGTGAGTTACAGGAATGAATGGCTTGGCAATACATACCCACTGATGCAACTGTGGCATAGACATAATGGGAATAACCAACCACTTTCTTGTTGGATTTAGACCCCACTTACAAGATGAAACCCACATACCATATCATTATGGAACCAAGAACCTGTCTAGACAGGTCCTAGGTCCTAGGGGAGAACCTACTATTATTATTCCACTAAACAGACATAGTATTAAACTGACTTCTAATGACCTATCATTATATCTACAGACAAATGCATCTCCCAACCTACATATGAAAAACTATTTTCAGTAGATGGTGATTAACACAGAGACCCACAACCAGCCAAGGTGCAGAGAATGAGACTCCAGAATGCTCAGCCCCAAAGGGAATATATACAAGGCACCCCTTGTCCCTCGTGCCCCAGGAGATCATTTCAGAAAAGGGCATGAAAAATTGCAAGAGCCAGAGGCAGTGGATGACTACAAGAAAACGTTATCTTCTAGACACAGCAGGGCAATTACACATATGAACTTACAGCAGTTGTGACAGCATGCGCAAGACCTGTGCCAGACCAAACTCGAGCATGGAGATGAGAGTTGAGCAAGATTTCCTACCCTAACCATGGAGCTATTGACAATTGTTAGATGCTAGGAAAGGGAGGGACAGTTTTCTCCAAGAGTGTAGTCCCTGGTAAGCTGACAACAATCCAATTGGAGATCACACATCCAATAATATTTGGGCAGCACAATTTGTCTTGATGGTTTGAGTAAAAGGACAAAAAGTTACGGGGATAGGGAAGTGGAAGGCGCTAGGTGGATCTGGGAAGAGGTGGAAGGATGAATATGATCAGAACACAGTGTACAAAATGCTCAAAGAGCTAATACAAAGAGAAGAGGGGGGAGGGTTCTCAGTTCAGATGGAGAGGAAGGGAGAAGAGTTATGAAGTGCTCATTTAGAGAGGAGACTTAAGTAATTCTACTTTCTACAGCTTTTCCAAAACAAATAATCAAAAAGCTACACAGAATTTTATCAGTAAGACTGTCCTTCACAGTATTGTCTAAAATAGTAAAATAAATTAAATTTAAAAGTATTGAGGGCTGGAGAGATGGCTCAGTAGTTAAGAATGCTTGCTGCACAATCATGAGGACAAGTGTTCAGATACTTGCATCTGTATAGCAAGACAGGTGTCTTGGGTACTCCAATAACTTCGGCTCCACGGTGTCCAATGCTGTCTTCTGCCCTAAACACACAAGTGCACAGATAGCCCCCACATGTATGTGCATATGGTCATGCAAACACATGCACACACACCCCAAAAACTGTTTAAAAATATTGGACCAGCAAAATGACTTTATACAAAGCACCTGCTGCTAAGCCTGAAGACCTGAGTTCAATCCTCAGACCCTATATGGTAGAAATAGAGAACCAATTCCCACAAGTTGTCCTTGATCTGGACATGCATACTATGACATTCAAGTGCACATACTCATATGTACTCTCCCTCTTTCTCTCTCTTTCTCTCTCCCTCCTCCCCTTCTCTCACAGACACACACACACACACACATACACACACACATACACACACACATACACACACACATACACACACACACACTAAATAAATAAATGTAAAAAATATTGAGAACAGCTCAAATGACAGGAAAATGTCCTAATGGAAGAAATTATGTCATATCTAGGATGTATTACTCTGTAGACATTATGAGCTAGGCTGTAGAAGACCTACATGTAATTAAATATGAAAATGTATTATCTTGTTAAATGGAGGTGGAAACAAAACAAACATGAACAGAATGAAACCAATTTTACAGAAGAGCTATGTGTAAATATATGCATTTTAAAAGACCAAGGAAAAACACCAAAGCTTAAATATAATTATCTTGCAGTGGGAAAATTACAGATATTTTAATTTACTCTTCTTATTTGTATTTTAACATTAAATAGAAATTGTTTTTTAATAAGGACCCACTAATATATGTGAAAATATGAAAGGAAAATGTCAAAAATGAAAGATTTAGGAATTAACACTCACTCAGCACTTAAGTGCCCAGTGTGTTATTTAATGATCTTAACAACCTTAATCATCATGAGCTGCTGATGAGGAAATTGACCTGAATATGACCTTGCCTGTTGTTACATGAAGCAATGATGGTTTGGAATTAGGTCTTACTTCTTTTATTCTGTTGTGTCCCCTCTACCCATGTGCCCACTGTGTTCTAGCAATTCCTCTGGAGCCACAGGTGCAGCCCTGCCTTGGGAGCAAAAGGAGGGAATGGTTTGCTGGATTCTGAGGCTCANGGATGGGAAGCTCTGACCCGGAGCCATTATTTGCCAAGAAGATGACATTGGTATCGTGATGAAGCTGCTGTATTGGAAACATACAAACATACACACACACAAACACGTGCACACAAACACGTGCACACAAACACGTGCACACAAACACGTGCACACAAACACATGCACACAAACACGTGCACACAAACACGTGCACACAAACACTTACAGACTGTCAGAACTGAAGCCATCCTGATCAGGTACAGTCCATTCTGAGGGAAGGTACACTGCTTCAGAGGTGGCAGTGGTCTCTAGCGGTGAATTCTATCTATAAAGAGAGCTCTGTTCAGGTCCTGGTACCTGAGACTATGGCCTTTTTGGAACTGGATCTTTGTAGATGTGGTCAAGTTAAGTTGAGGTTTTGCTGGGTGAGGCTCATTCATCAACTGATCAATGTCCTTTAAGAAAAAGGACATGGCGCAGAGACAGAGAAGAGAAATCTGTGCATGTGGAGGCAGAGGCTGGAAGGAGGTTTCCATAAGGAATTCTGGAAAGCACCAAAAGGAGACCTGCAGTAGATTCTTTCTTGAAGGCTTCAAGAGGTAACCAACCCTGCTGACCCCTGGCTTTCGGATTTTTGGCCTTCAGAGCTGCAACAAATACATTTCTACAGTTATAAACCACCCAGCTTGTGAAACAGTTAGGAGCCTTGGGAAATTATCACGGCCAAAAGGGAAGGAGTTGGAATGCATTTAAGAATCAATGGAGATAGCTTTCATGAGAAACAATGGTCCTCACTTCATAATAAAAGTTTTGGAGACTCAGAGTAACCAAAGTAAAGCAGTTCATTTACAATCTTTCAAAGTTGGACATCATCCTAGGGAAAAAGCTAAAGTAGCCAGCATGTGGATTTGGTACAAAACAGTGGTTTTTAATGTTTCTGACTGCATTTCTCTGCCCCTAAATTTCCCCTTAGCTGAGTTCTTCAGGGAGTTCCAATCTTCCTGATGTCTGGCATTACCCCCTCCCTAGATTCCTCATCCTATTGTTTCAGGACCCAAAGCCTTATCTAATGTATATCCTGGGACTTGAGATCCCTCCTTTTCTGATACATGAGTTCAGTCACATAGCAGACTGCCTGCAAATTTTCCACCCTAGGATGAACTGAGAGTACATATGTAAGCAGACACCAACTGCCAACTAGGGAAGACAGGGGTCCAGTGCCTCCTGCTCATCTGATTCTCTAATGACCTCTACACAAACGTTGTACTGAAAATGAACAATAATGATTTATTTCTTATGCTTATAAGCAAAGTGCCTATTGGTGTGGGTGGAAGCTATCATTGAGATAACTGTACAGTTGGATCACCTTACTTATTTGGTTGTCTGGAGGAATCTCCATCCAAGCCTGGATGAGAACCTGGGATACTAATTTAGACTTCCCACAAGAATCTCCTGCTTGCCAAGTAGGATTGGCCTTACTCAGTGGGCGTGGGAAGAACTGAGTGGGGAGTCAGTGTGCCCTCTGAGGCTGCTCTTTGTTGGTGTTTGGTTTTTTGGCTCTTCTGGGGGGTCCTCCATCCAGCTCCCAAATAAATCACACATGAAGGCTTATTCTTAATTATCAACTCCCAGCCTTAGCTTGGCTTGTTTCTTGCCAGTTTTCCTTAACTTATCCCGTCTACCTTTTGCTTCTGGGCTTTTCCTTTTCTTACTTCTGTTTAACTTACTCTTACTCCGTGGCTGGCTGTGTAGTTGGGTGGCTGGCCCCTGGAGTCCTCCTCCTTCTCTGGCTACTTCTTCTTTTCTTCTTAGATCTTTCCTCCCAGATTTCTGCTTCTATTTCTCCTCTCTGCCTGCCAGGCCTGCCTATTTCTCTCTCCTGCCTCACTGTTGATTGGCTGTTCAGCTCTTTATTAGACCATCAGGTGTTTTAGACAGGCACAGTAACACAGCTTCACAGAGTTAAACAAATGCAACATAAACAAAAATAACACATCTTAAAATAATATTCTACAACAACACTTATCTGGGAGGCAGGAATGCTCTTGATTCTGGCAACTCGGGGACACAATGTCTGAGCTGACACATCTGACAGGCAGCAAAGTCCAGCTGAGTCAGTGCTGGCACATGTGCCTGGAGGTTTTTAAAGAAGTGACAGTCTGCAGTTATATATCCAGTGTGCCAGCCAGAGCCACATGCAGCTAATTACAGTTTTCAATTTGCCAATGACAGAACTCACTGTTTTTTTGACATTTTGGTTGTGAGTTTAGCCTTCAGTGGCTAAGAACTTTAGCTGTCCAGGACTCACTCTTTTGTGTGTGTGTGATTCCCCAGGAGCTTTGAACTCACATAATAGCCAGCCAGAATGAGATGCAGAAGACTGTTGGTCCAACATGTCCCCTGGATGGCTCCTTATGCTTAGCCTTCTCCCAGTCCCTGCTGCTGGCAGTCCTTCATCTCCTCTGTATATCTTGAGTTTTGCCCTTTCAGATTTAAATATTGTGTGTGCACTTGTGTGTGTGCAGGTGCATGTGTCCATGCATGTGCACATGTGGATGTGGAGGCNAGAGGACAACCTCATCTGCCATTTCTTAGGTGCCATCTACTTACTTTAAAAATATATAATATTTTTATTAATTCTCTGAGAATTTCATACATGCATACAATGTATTTTTATTAGATTCACACCCCCTCCTCCCTCCAACTCTTCCCACCTCCACCTGAAAACCCTCTCCCAACTTCATGTTTTCTTCTTTTTCCGTCGTAGCCCATGAATCTGGTGTTCTGTTCTATTTTTTTGTGCCTCCCATACACCCATGAGTATGGGACCACCTACTAGAGCGCATCCACCTTCTTTTTGACAGAGGCCTATCCATAAAGTCACTAGCGTGGCCAAGTAGGCTGGGCTGGCTGGACAGTGAGTCCCAGGAATCGACCTGTGTCTGACTCTCCAGTGACGGACTACAAGAATATGTCACCACACCTGGATTTTTTACAAGGGCTTTCGGGATCCACCTCAGACTACTATGCTTGCAAAGCAAGCACTTTGCCAGCTGAGCCAGGTCCTTGGCCCTTTAAAATTAAATTTACTTAATTAAAATTAAATAAACCACTTTATGCCTTAATATTCACATGCCACTGATGGTCACAAGTCTGGACCATGCACAGTTCCATCATTGCAGAAAGCTATCTGGGACAGTGGTTATAAAGCAGAGCCATACAGTGGTTCTTAGGGGCTATGGGACCTCTTCTCAGAGAAGAGAAAGAATACAGTCCTAAAAATGTCTGGTGAAGATTTCGGTGTATCCCTTGGGTCATCCCAGTCCTCTCTGGGGCTTAACTAGCCTCCAAATTCCTGTAATCAGGAAAAGCTATAGAGCAACTTCCTTAAACTCGAGCTCTGTCTGTCTTCCTTTCGAGCAGCTGGTGGAGGCTCGCTCATCTTGGGTGTGTGGTAGTCTCTTTATGGGGTCAGCAACAGTTAAGTGTTCCTGGAGGTTGCTCTGTGCACTGCGCCCTGCCCACTGAGCTGCGCCCTGCCCACTGAGCTGCGCGCTGCCCACTGAGCTGCCTGGGAGTTCCTATTAGTACTCCTGTGCTGGGGGCATTCGGAAGATGTTGCGGAAATGTAGTTTCTTTCGTGTTAAATCTCTTTTGTTAGAAAGTAGTGACAAAGTAGTTTCAGATAAGTTTAGCAGGTTAAAAGAGTCGATTCCCTACCCTCTTTAATCAATAACCCTGGTCACTCTAGTCCTGATCAGTTTCAATCCGGAAGCTGTTCCCTTCTGTTCCACAGCCTAGGTGTAATATTTGTGTTTTTACTGATGCTCCTCTAACCACAGCTCCAGTTTTACCTGGCTACTGCCTAGCTTGGTTCTCCATGGATGTGGAGAACATGATCCTGCATCTTACACGCCCAGGGGTATAGAAGGCTTGTGTGCAGTGTGGAAGGCCTCACATTACAGATGTGAGTGGATGCTCAGGTCCAGTTCTTAGATCACTGTGCAACCTTATCCCAGCAAAGGCAAACCCTCCGTGACCCAGATGCCTTAAGGGACTCCAGATCCCAGCACATCCAGCTAACAGTACCTGTGTTGGCTAGTTTTATGTCAACATGACACAGGCTAGAGTCATTTGAGAGATGGGAACTGCAATCTTCCATAAGATTAGGCTATAGACAAACCTGTAGGGCGTTTTCTTAATTAGTGAGTAATGGGGGAGGACTCAGCCCATTGTGGGGGGAGCACCACTGGGCTGGTGTTCCTGGGTTGTGTAACAAAGCAAGTTGAGCAGGGCTGTAAGCAGCACTCCTCCATGGCCTCTGCCTCAGCGCCTGCCTTCAGGTTTCTACCCTGTTTGAGTTTCTGCTGATTTCCTTCAGTGATGGAATATGATGATTCATAAATGTAAACCTGTTGTATGATATTTTGTTTGTGTTCTGACAAATAAAGGTTACCTGGTGATCAGAGGGCAGAGCTAGACACCAGTTAACCATATAGGCTGGGTTGTGTGGTGCATACTTTCAATCCTAGCACTTGGGAGCCTCACACCTTTGATCCCAGCACAATCAGGAGGTGGAGATAGGATCTTGGGTGCCCCTTTTGTTTTGAGGATCCAGAGAGGGAAGAAGTCCCTGGTGGCTGCTCCTTTGATTCTCTGATCTTTTAGGTTATTACCCCTATATCTGACTCATGGTTTTTATTGATAAGACTAATTAGGTTCACACTTCATAAACCTAACAAACCCTTTCCTCTCCAACTTGCTTTTGGTCATGGTATTTCATCACAGTAATAGAAACCCTAAATAGGACAGTACCTCAGATCCCAACCTCAGGTCTCTTGGGAATGGAAAGCCATACTTAAGGCTCTGCCTCCCTGGTACTTAGGTAAGCAGATTCCACACGGAGATGGAGAGGAGGGTGAGGTCGGTGAATGCGTGCCATAGCTGGTGTTAATAGAAAGTGTTCAGCACCGTGTCCTTCTCACAAAGATGTCTCCAAACCGGAAATAGGTTCTGCAGGGACTGCATTGCAGGCTCTCTCTCAGGAGGGGCAAAGCCAGAACCAGATGTGGTGGTTGAATCCTTTCAACGCTTCTTTCAGCCTCCAGAAGAAGCACATTAGTACATTTGCATTGCTGTGACCCAAACACCTGAGCAACTTAAAGCGAGGAAAGCACTGTGTTGGCTCACAGTTTAAGAGGGGTCTGTCCATGTTGGCCCCAGGTTCTTGAGCAGAACATCACTTCTCAGTCAATTTTCTTATTGATAGGATAAAGTGTCTGAGAAAAGCNTGGGAAGGAAGGGTTTATTCTGGCTCTCAGTTCAAGGCTGTACAGTCCATCCTTGTGGGGAAGCCATGGAGGCAGGAGTTTGAGGTCGCTGGTCACATTGTATCCATAGCTGTAGTAGTCAGGGTTCTCTAGAGGAGCAGACATTATGGAACAAATATATATATATATATATATATTATGAAAAATATATATGAAAGGGATTTACTAGAATGGTTTACAAGCTGTGGTCTAAGCTAGTCCAACAGTGGCTGTCTATAAATGGTAGGTCTAAGAATTCAGTAGTTGTTCAGTCCATGAGGCTGGATGTCTCAGCTGGTCTTCAGTATAATGTCAGAATCCCAAAGAAGTAGGTTCTAACGCCAGTGAGAGTGAGGCACAGGCAAAGACAAAAAGCTTCCTTCTTCCATGTCCTTTATATAGGCTGCCAGCAGAAGGTGTGATCCAGGTTTAAAAAGGTTCTTCCCGCCTCAAAAACCCAAATTAAAAGTGGGTCCTCCCACTTCAAATGATTTAATTAAGAAATAAATCCCCCTGCAGGTGTATTCAGCTACTTGGGTTTTAGTTGATTTCAGATGTAATCAAGTTGACAACTAAGAATAGCCATCACAACAGTCAAGATGCAAAGAAATAAAGGCTGGTGCTCACCCCCTTTCTCCTTTTTATTCAGTCCTGGACCCCAGCCCATAGAACTGTCCACACTTAGGGAGGGCCTTCCCACTTCAATTAACCCAATACTAGAAAACCCCCACAGACATGCTCAGCTGTTTGTTTGCAAGAAGATTCTAGATTCCCCACAGTTGACTGTCAAGATTAACCATCCC
The DNA here is from genome assembly GCA_001675575.1 of Neotoma lepida. NCBI lineage: Eukaryota > Metazoa > Chordata > Mammalia > Rodentia > Cricetidae > Neotoma > Neotoma lepida. The sequence goes on along the minus strand of LZPO01097262.1, from coordinate 116,045 downwards.
AGCAAACACGGCAGAGGAGAGCTGTTTACATTACAGCAGACAAGAAAAAGAAACAAGAAGGAGCCAGATACCAAACATCCCAAGGAACTGCTCCCAGTTACTTAATTTCTATATAGAAGTTTCCAGAACTTTCCAAAATAGCCCAGCTATCTGGGGAGCAAGAGTCTGACATATGAGCCTGTGGAGGATTTTTCATATNCAAACCACAATACAGAGCAGGTGGAAAGTAGGCAGGAAGAAGGCTGGGAAAGCTCCTGATGCCCTGCTTCCTGCCCCCGCAAGAAGTACTATGCAACTACAAACAGGTGGAAGATGTTTCGGAGACAGAGTCACTCAAATCTCTCCTAAAACTAGTAGGGCCAATGACTAGTTTT
>LZPO01097262.1:99583-111249 GCA_001675575.1 Neotoma lepida | reverse complement strand
CCTTCCCTCACAGCTCATCAGCTAGAGACTATGCATATAAACATGAGCTTTTTGGGGGCCAATCTCATTCAAACCATCGCAGGAACAGGACAGGTTTGGCAGTTTTAATCAATTTTGTATGATTTTCTAAGGCCAAATCTGCAATCACCTCACCACCAATGGCTCCCTATTAATCTGCATAATGAAGTACTCACATGCTGGCATTGTATTCAGGGGCACTCAAAAAGTGACTCCTCCACTTTCTGGAGCAACTTCCTTTCTTCCTTTTATCTCTCAACATGATAGTTTCACTGTCTTTTTTTTTAGAATGTTGATTCTTCCTCATCCCTCAGCTTTTTTCAAAATGTGGCATCAGGGTGATCCCAAGGAGGAGGGCTCCCCATCCCATTCTGTGATGTTAGTAGGAAGAGTAACGATGTGGTCAGTTCACACAGTGAAGATGAGGGGCAACAGAGACACTGGGGAAGAAAGCCCCTGCTCCCTGTNGCTCGTGGAGGACCACCGTACAGGGAGCGGACAGGCTGGACAGGCCTGAGAGATGTTGGGATTTGGGCTCTGGCAACATTTGCCTGGCATCTTAACAAAGCAAGTTTAATGGCTGGTATTCAGTTAGTCCAGTAAATCAAAGGAAATCTGTACTGGAAGTTTGGGGGTAGCTGCGCGCCAAAGCTTTTCTAATGCAACAGTATTTTNAAAAANNTTTTTATCATATCTTTGGGACTTTGGATGATTAATGTTTCAATAAGCTATTTAAAAGGGGGTTTTGTCCCCATGACAGTAATGTTTTACATGCTGTTAAATAAAACCTATTAAGCTTTAAAGATTTTTCTTTAAAAATGAAGCCCTGCAGGAGTACAGGAAAGTACTCAGGCTTCCCCATGCTTGCTCTCTGGGGGGGTGTGACGTATGACCATAACAATATGATAGGCTCGTATAGCTCTGTGTGTTTCTACCAGTGGAAGGATTAAGGAGAACCTTGAACCTTGAGGGATTTTCTCTGGACACCCATTCATACATACTACTGGCTACTGTATGCTTAAAAATTTATTAGGATTTTTAAAAATAATTATGAGTGTGTGTGTGTGTGTGTGTGTGTGTGTGTGTGTGTGTTCTGAGTACATGTGAGTACAGTGCCCTTGGAGGTCAGAAGAAGGTATGGAATCCCTGGAGCTGGAGTTACAGGTAATTGTGAGCTGCCTCAAGTGGATGCTGGGAACTGAACTAAGCCTCTGCAAGCACAGTATGCACTCTCAANTCCTGAGGCATCTTTCTAGCCCAACTGCTGAACTTAAAATAATTTTTTAGTTATTGTTGGACAGTTTCATACATGTATATAATGTATTTTGATCATCTTCATCCCATCCCGTCTTATCTCCCTCCCACTCTCTCTGAGGTCCTTTGTTCCAAAATGTCCTCTTTCTACTGTCATGTCTTTAAAAAACAAAAAACAAACAAACAAACAAAAACAAAAACAAAAAAACCTCACTGAGTTTATTTAGGGAATACTTGCATGTGCATGGGTGTGGAGTTATTTCCTGTGTCATGGGCAATTTACTGGTGGCTCCGCCCCAGAAGAAAAATGACTTGCCCTCCTGGCAATGGCTTCTGTACTTCTTCAGACCAATTTGTGTAGTGGGACAGTCCATAGGAGAAGACACCACTCTGGACATGGAACAGTCCCTTGACTGGTGACAACAGTGGCTTTGGTATTGGGCCAAGCATGTAGGACTTTCTGCCCAGAGCCCTCCTGCACCTTCCTTANACTCTTCTGCTGGAGTCTCCATCCCTGTGTCTCTCACCTGAGCTAGATCTCAGCAGCCTCATTCATTTGTACACTCCAGCTGCATTTGAATGAGATGCAATAACTCTTGCAAAGAGGGCCATATATAAANTAGTTATTGATTTCCAAACATCTTGGNTGTATAGTGTGAGTTGTAGTGCTGAATAATTAACAGGGAGCTCCCTGTTGTTTACCACNAACTCTGCTGGGGACCCACAGTCCTCTGGTGTAGGGGCCTGTCATGAGGCCGTGAGGGAAGGGGTGGCACACCAGTCTGCTGAGCTGGCTGGCCCTCGCCTGGAGCTCAGACCCAAAGCCCTCCAGGAATGGGACCACCTCCTAGGCATGATGTCATCAGGGCCCTTCCCCAGGGAAAAGCAAAGTAGCAATATAACCCAGCTGTTGGAGTGAAGGTGACTATACACCTGGGAATAGCAAAGAAACTTCAAGATTCCCTTTCTCCTCCTGTCCCCCAACCCCCCTCTGCCTCCCTCTTTCCTTCCTTCTTTGCTTCTCTTTAGTGTGGAGGATTGAACTCTGGCCTGAAGCATGCCAGGTAACTCTACCACTGAGCCATACCCTATGATTTCTTCATGTTACAAAATAACAAGTGCTCACTGTCAGGTGTGCCCAAGCTTTCCACTGCAGCTGGACATGTCACCTACAAAGTTACCAAAGAGAGATCATAAACAAATCTCATAATGTCTTCACTAAATTTACTACTTTGTGTTGGATCACACAGCTATTGTTGGCTGTCTGGTCTAAGAGACAGCTAGCATCCTGCTGGTTCCTTTCAGCACTGTGTTAGGATTCTCTAACCTTACGAAAACTGCCTTAGCCATCACTGTCTTCACATTATGTTCAATGGCACCGGCTATTTTGTTTTTTATTAATATGATATTTCTTATGTTAGTGTAAATGCTTTATAAATATTATTTTACATGGCAACTTAGCCATTGAAATGCTATTGTTTCCACAACACTTTTGTTCATTGCTGGATGGTGAAACCACGGATCATGTGGTTAGCGCAGTGATAAGCAGGTGAAGGAATAGACCTTCCTAGTGAACTACTAAGAAATGAAGGCACACGTGTCAATGTGATGGCACATGCCTGGACTCCCAGCATTCAGAAGGTGGAAGCAGGAAGGTCGGGAGTTCAAGGTCATCCTGAGCTAGATAGTGAGTGAAAGGCCAGCTTGGGCTACATGAGACCCTNTAACAACAATAGTGATGACAATGATGAAAGACCAAAAGTAAAGAAGAAAGAAAAGAACTAAACATGTAATCCTAGGCAAGAGAATCATTCCCTACTCAGCCTCCAGGGGGAGCACTCACCAGGTCCTAGTGGTTTGCAAGTTATTGATTACTTCCTACCCTACTGTGTGCTCCTTGCTATACCACAGGGGAGATTTACTACATTCCTTCATTTGCCATCCATTCATTCATTCATTCATTCATTCATTCATTCATTCATTCATTCATTCATTCATGTACCCAGTTGTTCTTCTGTTTCTTCATCAACAGACAACTCCTGAGCACATCTTTGCTGTGAGCAACCTTCGCTGAGGCTCACCATGAAGTAGAGGCTGGAGGAGTCGAGGTGGGGATGGGGGAACTAGGGAAGAATGACCTAGTTAGTGGGATTAGCTGAAGCCTGGTGTGAGAGTACGCCAGTGTTACACAGGCAGAGAAGCTTCAGGGTCAGGGTTTGACATGGGAGCCATGCTTGGTGTCCCCAGAGCCCATCTGAAAGCCAAAGAGTACCTGGGCATGGGGGGCTGATCACATGGGACCAGTGAGGCTCAGAGGTGTCAGGGGACAGGGTGGACTGGAGGGTCCCCAGGCCCCTGATGCCTACTCAGCAACAAGAAGCACAAGAGAGGTGGGTGGTCAGGATTTTGCCTCCCAGCCTTGTTCTAGCCCTGGTGGATGGGAGCTGCAGTGAACAGGCCAGTGGAGGGCCTGATGCATGCTGCTGTCACTCCAAGGTGTAATTAAAGAGATGTATGCTAATTTTTAACTTGGTTAAGGGATATTAACTTAGACAAATGAACCTCTCCTTTCCCAATAATTAGATATCCAAACAAACACACACTTTCTCCCCAATTAAATGAATGGAAAATTTAAGCTGNGGAGCCCAATTTCAATATGCCCTATTTGTTATGAGTTTCCACTTCGCTGCCTTCTTTAACTTCACAAAAGCAAACTGCCCTATCAAGAAGCATAATAAAATCATAACAGTAAAAATATCATTTTGATTTTGGGAGGGCATAAAATGCTCATTTACAGCTGGGGGGAAAAGATACTGTGTTCAGCGAAAATGTCATGCTGTTTCCAAGAGAATATTGCTTAAAGGGCTTAGGGGACCTTAGTATCCAGGTGGTACATCTCAATATTATATTTAATTTAAAGGAATAATGCCCATCCCTTAGGTATAGAAAGGATGGATTCTATCAAGCGAAGCTGATATTTTAAAATTAAATTACAGAATTAGAGGGGAAAGAAAGAACAATTAATGAATTATGCATTTTTTCTGCTTGTATGTGTTGTACTGTGTGTGTGTGTATGTGTGTGTGTGTGTGTGTGTGTGTGTGTGTGTGTGGTGTATGAACATATGGGTGTGGGGGTGCAAGAACTCAAGTGAGCACACACAGAGGTCAAAGGAGGACATTGGGTGTCTTGCTCTAGCACACTCCATATTATTTCTTTGAGACTTTCAGTGAGCCTGGAGCTGGAGGCCAGCAAGCCCTAGCAAGCTTTTCATCTCTGCTCCCACAGAACTAGGATTATAAGCCTGTAAGCTTTTTATGTGGGTGCTGGGATTTGAACTCGGGATCTCATGCTTGCACAGCAAGCAATTCTTATCCTCTGTCCATCTCCCCAGCCTCAGATTACACATTATTTAGTGTGGGCTATCACCTCCCCGTGTGGCATACTATGGTGAGATGCTTTTTATTTTCATGGCAATGGCTGCAGCATGGGTGTGCTCATGACTGAATAGACTAATGTGGACCAGAGTGGAAACATCCAGTTGCCTGTCAGTTCTGCAAACCTCAGGGCTTGGGAGCTTTCTAGAATATCTCAGTGTAAGACAAGCTGTGTGTGNTGTAGGCTACCCCTCTCTTCCCAGAACACACTATGGCAATCATGGAGTCCTGGTGTGCCACAGAGCACCAGGCCAGTGAGTGTACCCAAAGTGACACACATGAGACTTTTGAAAAATTAGATGCAATAGGCAATGTGCTCCAAGTATGTTAAGACTTATGTAACCCCATACAATAATAAAATAAAAGCAAAAGATGGGAACATTTTAAAAGTTATTACATACAATTATGGGGAAACCTATGTGAAGAAGCTGCCATTTGCTTGCTAAACCTCTATAAAAATAAACTGTTTTACATATAGTAATACATTATTGGACTAATACATTTCACAAACCAAAAATAAAAAAAAAAGAAGGATTAGATGCACATGAGCTTGCAGTATGGACTGCAAGCTGTGACACTGTTGCCTATGGGTGATCTACCTGGAGCTGGCTGTGGCCTTTCTGGTGTCAGGCAGAGCCTANGCAAAGAGCAAAGATCCCTCCTCTCTCCCTCTGTGGTCTGTAGCAGCAGCACCAACTACTGTTGGAATGAAAACACCAGATTCCAACCTGGATGGATCAGATGCTCCTGGTGTAGGTGTGTCACAGGCNTTGAGTCTGGGTATACCAAGTCTGGGGGAAAGAAACAATGACTTGGTACCACAGAGAAGATCCAGATATCTGGAGCTACCCAAGAGTGGGGTCCATCTCAAGATGGATGAGAGGCAGGAGCAGGAGTGTTCTGTGCATTGAGTGTGAGAGTGGGCTGCAGCTCTCCTGAACCCTGTGAGGCCCCATCCCTTGGTGGGTGACCAGCAAGGGCCCCTCACGTGTGGATCTGAAAGGCTAAGCCTTTTCCTAGGCAAGGAGAAGACCTGTTGTGTGATGAAAAGAGACATGGTAGAGTTAAGGCGGGGCTAGAGGAAGTAACCGATGGCTGCAGCTGACTTGAGGCTTTCTCAGATGCCAAAGTATGTGAGAACTAAACAGATAGTCATGACCAACAGCAATGACAAATCCTGCCAAGGTATGAGNCAGCATTGTGGTGTGTTTCCTATACTTTTATAAATGCTATTTGTTTTGTTTTGAGACAGTNCTTCTGTGTAGTCCACGCTGGCCTTGAACTCTTGGTCTTGGTCTTTCTACCTCAGCCTTGGAGTGCTGTACAGACATGTACCAATAAACCCAGATCTCTCATTCATTCATTTCACCCAAATTATCTTTCAGGATAGGAACTGTTATTATCATTTCCATTTCATAGACAAAAGATGGGTGGGTGGATGGAATAGATGAGTGGATGTATGGATAGATGGGAGTGGATGGGATAAATAGATGGATGGATGAGCAAGTAGTAGATGGGTCGATGAGTGGATGGATGGATGGATGGATGGATGGATGGATGGATGGATGATAGGCAGCACATGTGAGCTCACAGAACAGATAAAAGTGAAACACTGAGTTTCACTTTTACAGTCAGAGTCTAGGTACATCATTCTCAACTTCTCTACCATGATCTATCCAGCCAACAGAGGATGGGAAGACAACAGAGACATCTCAGATGCTCTGTCAGAAGGGCTGGATGCACTGTCCCTTTCCATCTGCAGGTGCACTTGGTCCATGACCAAGTACAGTGTCTCTCTTCTTTAGATATGGTTGGCAACAGCACAATAATTCCTCCAATGCAAACTGTAAAGTATCAGATCTGGTAGGATTCCTGCACCCATTCCTTGCCAAGCACACTTTCCTGAGTCTGCCCCTCACTGTCCTGAGTCTGCCCCTCATTGTCCTGAGTCTGCCCCTCACTGTCCTCACTCTGCCCCTCACTGTCCTCAGTCTGCCCCTCACTGAGTCTGCCCCTCACTGTCCTCAGTCTGCCTCTCACTGACTTTGTATATAAATAGAACATTACATTTCACCCATGATGCCCTGAGGATGGGCAGTTCTCATATCTGATGCCTAGCTTGTAGCAACTACTCAGCAAAATGCTCCCTTGATGGGTCTTGAGAGAAGTCTGTGGTGTTCNTGTGATCTGTCTCCTCTATAGGCTTCCTGAGAATTGGCCTGGGCTCCGTTAGTTGGCAATGAATTAGTGATAGTCCTTCAAGAATGAATGAACTCAAGGCCTCTTTCATCATTCAAACAGCATTTGATGTTGGGGCTATAGACCCCAGAAGGAGAGTGGTGGGTCTACTCTTTGCATAGGCTTTGTCTGCCATCAGGAGTGCCATAACCAGCCATTAGGCACTCTTGAGTGTTCCATGGTTATGGCCAGTTGGGCTCTGAGCATCTAACCCTGCCAGGAAGTGCTCACTCACGACATCCCTGTCCCATGTCGTCTGCCTTCAACATTGTACTATGTCCACCTTCTGGGACTCACTTAAGGCCTGGCAGTGCCTGAGGGAGTTGATGTTATAATAAAAGCACTGTCATTATTTTTGTCCTTCAAGGCTACTGGTTGTGGTGCCCTAAACATAGCTCATTGGCTATCAGCCTTGGCTTTGCTGGCCCTGCCACACCCTCTCCCACTCCAGTCTTGGTTTTTACTGTGTGGCATGAATCAGAGACTAATTTGTGTTTCCATCTCTTTCTAAACAGCAATCACAAACCATGGCCTACAGACAAGATACTTGCAACTCCCAAGTGTGCATTGTTTAGATAGAACCTTTAAACATTTTAAAAACTGGAAGCCAATTTTAAACACATAGAAAAAACCCTCACTGGACAGCACGATAACACAGGAGCCTTTCCTGTGGGAGTCACTGTCTCCCACTGATGGGATGCTCTGTCTAGTTGGCCAGAGTCTGCCACTCTGCCATCTTACAGCAACTGTCTGGAACATCCTTTCTGTGGACTGGTCCCATGGCATCAGGGCTTCTGTTTACATGACCTAGAAGGCTTCTAGGAGGTGTTATCCTAAGCAAAGGTGATAGATTGTGGTAGTCCCTAGTCTATGATCTATTTAAATATGAATCTATAATCCATGTATATATCTATTTATCANCTATATTTACCTGTCATGTTATCTACTTATCTATCATCCATCTACCTGTCACCTAATTATCAACCTATCATCCATATATCATTTATCTATCTATCTATCTATCTATCTATCTATCTATCTATCTATCTATCTATCTTTATTTATCTCTGTACATATCTATCAACCTAACTATCATCTATCTATTTTATCTAGCTGGCCTAACCATCTACTTTTTAAGATTATAATTCTTTTCTATTTTTCTATTTCATTTGTTATTATTGTGTGTGTGTGTGTGTGTGTTTGTGTGCGTGCGTGCGTGTGCACGCACACACACATACATGCCATATGTGCATCTGGAGGAGGTCAGAGAATAACTTTTAGGAGTCGATCCTCTCTTTCTACCTTGTTGAGGCAGGGTCATTCTTGTTTCTGGACTGACATACTCCAGGCTAGCTAGCTTTCTGGTGATTTGCCTGTNTGAACTTTCTGTCTTGCCACAGGAGTNCTGGGATTACAGCTGTGAGACACTGCATCTGGATTTTTTGTGTGCGGGTCTTAAGAATTGAATTCATGTTCTCAGGCTTACATGGAAAGTACTTTTCCCTGCTGAGCCATCTCTCCAGTTCCCACCCATCAACCTTTTTAGAAANGCTGCAACATTTGTGTTGTAGAACCTAACACAGTCAGCAGCTGGCACATAGCAGATAATCAATAAATGTTTGTTAGATCTGTGAACTTCCTGGATGCAGAACTAAGACTCATCTACTAGCTTAANCTTATAAAAAGAGATCCCAGCTCTCATTCTAGCATTCTCAGGACTTCTTGATTCTTTCCACCACCTCCAGGTCAGGGCTGAGGTGGACTTTGTTCTGGCCAGGGTGGCTCTTCTTTNCTTTCTCACACCGTCTGACATGGTACAGTCCTGGTCTGAGCATCTTAGAGGCTTCCTGTTGACCATGTTGAAGATAGCCACACTCCTCCAAGGAGCCCCCAATCTCATTGAGTCTCATCCAGTGGCAACCTGTGTCCTCATTGGGGAATTTTGGTCTTTCTTTCTTGTTTGTTTCAGTTGGCTTATTCTAGAGTTTTGTCTCTACTTATTGGATATTTGGTATATATCTCAGAAGTATCCTCTCATTTGAACTTGATCATAGTCCACTACGGGAGAGGACAAGTGCATATAATGTCATTTAAACAGAAGATAGTACTAGGCCATAGCTTTCTCTTTGGTCTCTGGANAGGCCTAATCTGTACTGCCTGAAAGATAAAAAAAAATAACTTTTATATTATATATGGCTTGNAAAAAATTCATAATATAGGCTAATCATGAGAATCAAAGGCAGTGGCCATAAATAAAGTTTTAAGGGACATAGCCACTCCCGTTTCTTTACATCTTGTCAGATGCGTTCAAGCCCCATTGACTGATAAGCAGATGTACACCTATGACCTGCCATGACTAAGATTTTAACCACNTGGCCCTTTGTAGAAAAAGCCTACTCTAGATAGCTGAAATGTGCAGAATCTGGGATCCTAGTAGTACCAGAGGCCTTTCTGGAAGGAACCTGGGGATGCTGAGCTATGTTCCACAGACAGTGGAGTGAGGGAGTTGGAGTGAAGGTAGGCCTGAGCAGGACTGTGAGCAGTTCATCTTACAAGCAGAAGCAGTGTGTCACTATGTGTCCTTGACCAGCAGCCTTTTAGACAACATCCAAATATTTGTGAGGCATATGTATGTTCAAGGTCTTGATATGTATCGAGATGTGAGATAGGAGAAGATCAAGGCTTTAAGATGGTGGCTGCCTTCCTCATAAACACAAGTTCAAAGTGTACCTGAAAGGGGAATGAAGGCTGTGGTTCCTGGTGCAGTTGGCTCAGTGCTAGCATTCCTGGCTCTTGTGCTATCAGGTGTGACGTCCTTTTCAGTGCAGTTTTGAGTAGGGCGGACTGAGAGCAAGTAAGTTGGGGTTAGCCTCTCCCCACTTTTCCAATTTCAAAGCACATGATTGCGCCTGCACATCAGGAACTACCTGACCATGAAATTAGCTGAATCCTGGGTCTGGAAGGACCTTACATCATGTCCAATGATGCTTCTCAAACTTTAATGTGCACAAAAGACACCCAGAGAGTCTGCTTCACAGTGGATTCTGAATCTATAGGTCTCCAGTGGGTCTGAGATTGTACAATTCCAAGGATAACCTGGGGGCTACTGAGGCTCTTGGTCCAAGGACCACACATGGAGCAAAGATGTTCTCCTGAATCTGCTTTCTGGAAGTGTGGTTTGTAGGCCAGCAGTTTCAGGGGACTTACAAGTCATACAAATGCTCACATTGGGTCACAGACTTGCCATCAGACTCCTTCAGGTGCAGCCCTGCAGCCTGAGCTCAACTACCCTGCAGGTGATGCATTTGTAAGGTTAAGCTTGAGAACTGCTGTCTGTTCGTTCTTGTGCATTCGTTCTCCGCCCTAGACTTTTCCCAGTCTGCTTAGNGCCACCTGGGCCTCCTGCCATTCCTTGAGAGAATCATTAACCATCCTTTCACATCTAAATCCCTAAGCCCTCTCACCCAGAGCCTCTGTAGGTGTGCAGACACCCTTGGGATAAGCAGCCGTATTACAAGCCAATCCCTGCAATCTGGAACCCAGGCTTGGGGAATTTTCCATTCGGAGCTCATTTTGGAAATGACTGTTTGCTTCCTCTGTTTACAGTGTCTTAGTATGCAGGACCTGTTCCTCTCCTGNGAGGGAGTCACATGGGCTATGCTTTGGGCCAGTTTTGTCTACACTAGGATGCTAGCCTGGTCCTGGCGGTCACCCACCAGTGCCCCAAAGACATTTTCTCAGTGATGTCATTCTAGGTTTGTTCTCCCAACTTTGTGATCATCTATAGACATGACAATAAAAACACACAACTGTATCTTTAAGAGAAGTGTCAATTATCTGTTTTGCACAGTAGAAAATTATTGTGGAGCTAAAAGGTGTTAGTTTCCCAGGAGCCTATACAAATCCATCTGCTGTGGAGCCACATCCTATTGAAGAGTCTGTATTTGTCCTGTCTCATCCTGTTATGAGAATATTAAATTTTTATTTGTGTAATAGGTTCTAATTTGTAGAGCTGCCCTTGCATGGTAGGTAGAGCATTGGGATTACTGGAGCCCTTATTTTGACTTTTGGCTCTTAAATAAATGAAGCTTTAAAAATGTTGAGAGTCATGTTGCAATAGAATGTACTTAGATTTCACAGTGACTATAATTGTGATTACAATCAGATGGCTGTAACGATACAAAAGACACATTATCTTTATAATTTATGATCCTCCTGGACCAAGCTCAGCATCTTAAAAATGCAACATTTCAGCACCATCTGGGAGATTTGCCCAACAAAATTATGTATAAACAAAGTTCTTTATTGACTCACTGAGATCCAAGTGGAATCAATTATACATTATTGTTGTCTTTGTCGGCATTGCAAAGTGTAATACGGCTAAAGACCCACATTCCATAAATCATCGAAGCGTAATTTCCCTGGGGCTTGAGTTTTACGTGGAAACAACGCCTTGTCAGTATTTTATGCTAAGATTTCTTTGGTGATATTCGGCGTGGGAGCTGGTGCATTTCCTTTGTGCTCCCAGAGAGTAGTGCCAGGCTGGCTGAGTTTGGTATAAAGAGCTGTCCCAGAAGTGTCAGACTGGGAGCATGTGGTGGAGTAGGGACAGTGATCCNGGCGGGGGGAATGTGGATAAATCCAGAGTCTCTCAAGTCTATAACTTTTGCTCCTAGTGAACCCTCAGCATTGAAATGCTGAGACATCGATATTTTGTAGCT
>LZPO01097262.1:86125-96803 GCA_001675575.1 Neotoma lepida | reverse complement strand
GAGAAGACGTTCTCCCTGGTCCCAATATGGCCATAGCTTAAAGAAGTTTCAAAGCACACACATACATGTGCACAATGCCATAGCTTTCCCATGGTGTTGCAGATGGAAGCCAGGTCCTCAAGCATCATAGGCAAGGGCTCTAACCACGATCTGCATGTCTAGCCCTTTGCCAGTAGTTTTTTAAAAGCCCTTTAATATCCAGAATTGTTCCTTGGCTCACTGAGAGGGCTCCATGAGTGTTTGCTATTGCTTTCATTATATGCTTTTTATTAAAAATAATATCATTGAGGCTGATGGAGGATGCCCAGTAGATATTTACTGAATATTTGCACATTAGGCAAATGAGAATTATACCCACTGGTATGAAATGTGGCTTAATAATTTACTTTGGAGCAAGGACATATTTTAGCTAGAGATTTTTCTCTTGGTGGAAAATCTTTAGTTGGGGATTTTTCTCTCTATATCCTGGCAAAGGTTTTAATCTCCTTCTAACTTGTCAAATAAGACAGTTAGAGGAAATTGTGGATCCTTGATTCTCAGCCCTATGAATAAATGGAGCTGACAGCTGAAGAACAGTCCTCTCCTCCCCTCTTCCTCTCTCTCCTCCCTCATTCCAGTCCTTTGGAGGATTGTATATAATGAAGCCATTCTCCAATAGGGAGAGCTTCTGAAGGCTGAGAAAGGGCTCAGCAAGGATCATACATCTGCATTCCAGGAACCTCTCTGCCAAATGGCTACCTGGCGCGAGANCCTTGACTTTGATAAGGTGTCTGTGAGGAAGCCTCCCCAGGAAGCACAACTTGTTCCTGCAATGTCCCATTCATAGTATTCCCCAGGAANTGCTGGTCTCCTGTGTGCATTCATAGAGCCAGTTCCCCAACGCATTCAGTGTTAAAATTTCTGTCTTAAAAAAGTGGTTGAGTTTCCTTTTACTAAGCACTGAAAGTGACAGAAACTGGGTTTCCCCAGTGACCAGGTACTCAGGGGGCTCTGAAATGTGTTTGGTGAACAGTTGCATTAGCGCAGTGCCAGGAACCTCTCTGAAATCCTGCTTTCTTCTATACTGATAGACACCATTGCATTCAGTTTCTAACTGAATCTTTCAACCATTGTTTTTTCAGGATCAGTGCTCTTGTCTCCATTTTGCAGATGGCAAATAAAGGCTGTCATGGATTTATTCATTTATTTAAGATTCCACTCTGAAACGTGGTTCTGACCAGGGCTCTGAGAGCTGAACCATGCTCTGTTCCTTTTCTTATTTGGAGATATTTTCATTCATTCATTCATTCATTCATTCATTCATTCGTTATTCTTCTGTTGCTATGACAAAATACTTTGACCAAAGGCAACTTAAGGAAGACAGAATTCATTACATTTTTCAGCTCCAGAGGGATAAGAGCTCATCGCGGCAGATAGGGAGGCATGTCTGCATGCAGCATGCATGGCAGCAAATGCAGGAAGCTGGGAGATTACATCTAAAGCACAAGCATGAAAGGAGGAGAAATGAACTGAAAGTAGGGTAAGATATGAACTTTCAAAACTCATCACAAGTGACATCCGTCCTCCAGCATGACCACACCTCTTAAACCTTCTGAAACACACTGCCAATTTGTGACCAAGTATTCAAATATATGACGTTATGGGGTGCATTTCTCATTTAAGTCACCACATTTACTCATCCTTCAAGACTGTGTCTCACTGACTAGCCCAGACTAGCCTGCAACTGGCCAGCTTTGGATTTCAGCCTTCTGACTGCTGGGGTCATGAATGTGTGACACAACATACAGCTTAATAAAAAAAAAAAACAGCACAACAACAACAACTTTCTTTTAATTTTTTAGACAGCCTGTAACTGTGTTTCTAGGATGGTCTAGAACACCTGAACTCAAGAAATCCTCTTGCCTCAGTCTCCTGAAGAGCCTGGCTTTTTCTCTACTCGACATCTCCATGCTGGTAGCTGTAGAGATACCAGGACAAGGTGATATGTCCTTAATAACTAACAAGACTATGAGAAATTAAGTTGGTTGGCTCCAAACAGTCACAGAAACTATGCCCAGGAGGATTCTTTATGAGACCCTTAGGCTGAATAAATATNGACACAAATACAACCTCCTGCTAGAGATTTAAAAGCTCTTGCAAAGGCCATTTCTAACAGTTAATAAGTTGGAATCATTTTTATTGTATTAAAAATGTATATTCTGAGAGAGAGACTGGAGATAAGGGGATATCTATGTATTAGTTCCCTGTTCTGGGGAGATGAATGTTTAGTTCCATTAGACAGGTAGTAATAGATACACTATGTTTCCAGGATGAGTAAACAACTGGTCCACTAGTGTGTCTCATGCAACCCAGCCCTAGCCCTGGTAGCTCAGGGAATCCTCATTCCCTTGCAGGGGAGATGGGTTGGAAGAAGGAGGACCACAGATAGTCCCTCTACACCCTAAGAGGAGCCTTTCTGACTGGAAACAGCTGCTGTGTTTACAGAAAGAGACCCAACTGTGTGCCCATGCTCAGGTGGTCAGTGAGGAGCAGAACTTGGAGTGAGTCTCCAGTGGGGATGTCTCCATGCCTGCCAGGGCTCCTGAATCCTCCTCATCCTCTCCCGGGTATGCAGGCTGATGCAGGCACTAGGAGTTAAGGGGTACAGGAAAGCAAGTGCAGATATGGGAGAAAGGGAACACATTTCTCTGGAGAGACAGGTATCCTATGAGCACTACCCTGAGGGAGCACTGCTTTTCAGTGGACTCAGTGTGGGATGGGAGTTTTACAGCGAGAGCAGCAGAAGCTGAAAGACAGGCACAAGGGAGCTCAGGATCCTGTGAGGAGAGCACTCAGTGGTGAAGCGAAGGCCACGTGGGTGAATGTTCTAGGGTGGGATCAAAGACTCCTGAGTGGGAGCATGGGCAGCTCAGGTCTACATCCTGACTTTGGCTTCAATCAGCACTCTGACCAGGTAGGTGATAAGAACCATGTCTAGAAGCCAGAGGGTGACTCAGGCAAGCCCTAGGACCCAAGTTCAATCCCAAGAACCCTCTGGGAGAGATGGAGCATCTTTAGCCTAGCCTCGTTGGTGAGCTCCAGGCTAGTGAGAGACCTCATTACAAGGAGTGGATGGCATTTTTGTAGATGGTACCCAAGGTTGTTCTCTGGCCCCCACAGAGTTCACTGATGTATGTTGTGTGACAGCATGCACAGCACAAAGTGCTCATGTTATATGTTCAGAACCAAGGCTGCAGTGAAGTCATGTAATGCAATATGGGTGAGTGCTGCCAGACTCATTTCAGATTTAGGACACATTTGAGTTTGAAATTTTTTTTTTTTTGGTCATTGATAAGAGTGTGTTCCCTTTCTTCAAAAACAATTTTATTATTCTTCATGGTGCAGGTATTTGAAGCTGTAGAATGTAAACCCTTGGACAAGGACTGATACCTGTGAGCTCTCAGCCAAGAGTAGCCGCACGAGTTACACATTTGATATCTACTTTGCTTGACACCCACACAATTATATCATCTTTCTTAAGAACTATATGGGCGTTTCTTACAGCATTTTACTTTTAATATGTCTATATCTATATATTTGAAGTTCTCTTATAAACAGCATGTTGTTGCGTCTTCCTTTATAATCCAGATTGATAATTTCTGTCTTTTTAAAAAATAATTTATTTATTTTTATTTTATGTCCGTTGGTGTTTTGCCTGCATGTATGTCTGTGTGAGGGTGTCAGGTCCCCTAGAACTGGAGTTACAGAGAGTTGTGAGCTGCCATGTAGGTTCTGGACATTGAACCTGGGTCCTCTGGAAGAGCAGTCAATGTTCTTAATTGCTGAACCATCTCTCCAGCCCCAGTAATCTCTCTCTTTTAATTAGACTATCCAATTTATATTTCCTGTACTTATTGATACAGTTGAGTTTAAGTCTTCAGCTTCTATGTTTTGTGCTTTTGTACTTTCACACTTCTATTTGTGTGTGTGTGTGTGTGTGTAATAACTGAATATTTCTTATTCTTGCTCCCTCATTGACTTTCTAGTGATTTCTACCTAAAAATGTATTTTTGGTTGTTCTAGGGATAACATACACAGTCTCAATTTATCTACTTTTTATATTCATATATTTTGCTTTTGTCTTTGTTACAAGCCATTAAATGTTTCTATTTTGTTGTAAGCTATAAATGTTGTTTTAATAAGGTAAGAGTAGCAGAACAGTTGTTATTATAACTGTTGTTAGTGCTTGGGTTTGAACCCAGATCCTTGCACATGCTAAGCATGAGTGTGCACTGAGCTGTCCCTGCAGCCTCAACAGTCTTTTATATGATGCACAAGTTGACACTTTTAGCAACCTGCATTCCTGCCTATTGACCTGAATTTCTACCTATTATTATTTCCCTTTAGCCTGAAAAACTTCCTTTAGGATTTCTTGTTTTGTGTGTGCTTTTGACAAACTCCTCACTTTTGCTTATCTAGAAAACTCTTCATTTTAGAAGGTTGCTTCCACTGGACACACAGTCCTAGCTTGGGAGTTTTTCACCCATCCAGTGCATTTAGCTTCTATCCCGCCTGATCAAAACTCAACCATTGTTCTTACAGAGTTCTTAGCTCTGTGCAAATCTCTCTTTTCTAGGTCCTTGGCTGCCTCCCTGGAGACAACCATCATCAATTTCTAACGAGTTCTTCTAGCAAAATCCTATGCATATGTAAAGATTACAATATATTTGGGCTAGAGATATGCCTCGGTTGGTAGAGTACTTGCCTAGGATGCCTGAAGGTCAACCATCTTAGCCTACATGGCAAGGTTCAGGACAGTGAGGGGACCCTGTCTAAAGCAAAACAAACAAAAANCCAATACCAACCAACCCAAAACAAAAATGAAAATGGAAGATCCTTGAAGAATGACAATGAAGTTGTTTTCTGGCCTCCACACAGATGAACACACACACACACATGCCACAGTTCACATATTAACACACCATGTGAAACTGGGCATAGCACCCCTATAATCATAGCACTTGGGAGGTGGAGGCAGGTGGATTAGAAGTTCAGAGTTACCCTTGGCTGAGTTTGTAGTCAGCTTTGGATATATGAAAGCAACTCAGGTCTCAGATACCCGAGAGCTTGCAGAAAGTAAAACAAAACAAAACCAAACAAAAAAACAAAAGAATGAAAGAAAGGAGAAAGGAAAAGAAAGAAATGAAAATGTTTATTGTTCCTAAATGTTATATGGAGACATAAAATTATGGTTGCATATATAACCAGAAAACACATGCACAGACACACACACACACACACACACACACACACACATCCTCATACCACACTCCCTGTTCATGGCTTGGCTCTTTTTACTTAATAAGATGCTGCTTTGGAGAATAGCCCATATTAGTAGACCTACCTCCTTTGAAATAGCTTGGTGACAATCAGTAGTGTATATGCCACCATTTATTTCATCAGTCCAGAGCATCTGTGCACAGTGCAACTCAGCTCATTTGCTCTTTGGCTGTGTCTTCCCGATTGTTATCTCATTCTCAGGAAGTCCAGGCCCCTGTGATGCTCTGAAGCAGAAGGTGACTTTTCTGTGTAGACAGAACAGTGCTCTACAGGGGGGTTGCACATTCATGGAAGAGAGGGAGACTTCCTATAGTGCAAAAGAACAGCCACCAAAACAGAACAACATCACAAGCAACTCCTAAAAATCAGAGGCAGCAGTTCCCAGGGTCTAGTTTAACAATGGGGCAAGATAGTCTCATTTCTACAAAAATACTGCACTGAAGACACTACTTCTGACAGGGACTTCTGTTTCTGTCCCCCTGTGGCAAGTACAGCTTGCTTGTCAAGCAGTCCTATGGACTTGGACACAAAGACCTTCAAGTCACAAATGTAGCTGTTTTGTTGAAGTTCTCGCAAACAGAGAAGGGAGGAGCTGTGATGCCATCAGATTTTTTGGTTTGTGTTACTGCCGGCAAGTCTGCGTATTCAGACCACTGACCAACATGTGTTAGATGCAGTAAGATTGAAGACCGTGATAAAATGTGGGTGCTTTGGAGTAGGGAGATGGCTCAGTCAGTTAAGTGCAGGCATGAAGACCTGAGTTTGATTCCCAGAACCTATGTAAAACACCCAGGAGTGATACAGCACAGTTGTAATCCTAATCCTGGGAGGTAGAGACGGTGGCCCTGGGCCTGTCTAGCCAAGCTTTTTTGGAGAGTTTCAGGTCAGGGAAAGATCTTGTCTCAAAATAAAACAACATCCAAACCCCAAACCAAACAACCCAGATATGTAGGGTCTAAGGAATGACAGGCCAAGTTGTCTTCTGAACAGGCTCTTGACACACACTCAGAGACCTGGGCACCTTGTCTCTCACTCCACAGACACACACACACACACTGGCCACAAGAGCCTGGGACTAATATTTAACATTGGAGGGAAGACACTGATGTCAAAATCAGAAATCCAAATCCTTTATCATCTGTGAAATGTGACAAGGCAGAAGAGGTTAATCATGTCTCATAACCAATGTCACCCTCATGACTTCGCTCTGAGGAAATGCTTGCTTTCCTGAGTTCAAAGTCATTGGCTCAAAACATTTTCAGTCTTCAAAGCTGAGAGCCTCATAAAGGTGGATGAACACTGCCTTGCATATGTGTATGCCGTGGTCAGGTTAAGTTCGGCTTATACAATTTACATGGCAGAGGCTTCTGGAAGGAGAAAGAAAGATTCCTCGCTTTGATTAAGCTAGATGGGTCATTAGGTCTCTATTATGTTTTCCACAGTTGGCTGTGGTGGAATGAAGAACCATTGTGTTTATGACCTGAGAACTCTTTCCNCTAAATGGAAATGATATGAGTTCAATGACACAATTACCCTCCTTGGTTCTGGGAGCAAATATGGAATCTGTCCCTAATGTGTTTTAATTGCTCATGCAACTTTATGGAATTGTTAAGAGTCTNTAGCAGCTGTATATATCTCTCCCTGCTCAGATGACTATCTGAGGGGCACTTTGAACAGACTATTCTGAATTCTTTGTCCTTCTGAAAATTGGAAATTTTCTGCCTTGAAAAGGGGTGACAGCATCTTTGGATGCTGTGGAAACTGCTGGCAATGGCCACGTGTCATGTATTTACTATACATTGAGCTTTGCTCTAGGCGTGAGGATAGAAAATCAATGATTCTACTTGCTGCTGTTTTTTTTTTAAATACATTTCTTTTCATTTTACATACCAACCACAGTTCCCCCTCCCTCCCCTTCTCCCACTACCCCCGACCCCCCATCCACTCCTCAGGGGGGGTAAGACCTCCCTTGGGGAGTCAACAAAGTCTGGCATACCAAGTTGAGGCAGGACCAAGCCTCTTCCCCCTGCATCCAGGCTGAGCACGGTGTTCCACCACAGGGAATGGGCTCCAAAAAGCCAGTTCATATACCCCAGATAAGTCTGGTCCCACTGCCAGGGGTCCCACAAATAGATCAAGTCACACAACTGTCACCCACATTCAGAGGGCCTAGTTTGGTCCCATGCAGGTTCCCCAGCTGTCAGTTCAGAGTCCATGAGCTCCCACTAGCTGGGGTCAGCTGTCTCTGTGGTTTTCCCCATCATGATCTTGACCTCCCTTGCTCATATAATCCCTCCTCCCTCTCTTCAACTGAACTCCAGGAGTTTGGCCAGTGCTTGGCTGTGGATCTCTGCATCTGCTTCCATCTGTTACTGCCTGCTGCTCGTTTTTAACACTTATTTTTTAGAGTATGTGTGTGTTTGTGTGTGTGTTGTGTATTGTATGTAAGTGCAGGTGCCATTGAAGACCATTGAAGTGTGTTGTATCCCCAGAGCTGGAGTTACAGATATGTTGTGAACTGCCATGTGGGTGCTGGGAACTGAACCTGGGTCCTCTGCAAGAGCAGCAAGCACCCTTAATGGCTGGGTCATCTCTCCAGCCCCAACTAGACACTGTTATCAGTGGTTTAGAGTGCATGACCCACTCAATCCCCACAAACCCCTATGAAGTTGTGTTAGAGTTACTTCTCTTGTTTCTGTGCTCAAATTTCTGACAAGAAGAGCTCAAGCAGGAAGGGTTTGACGATACAGTCCATTATGATGAGGAAGGTGTGGTGGCAGGAGCAGTTCTCAGCTGTGGCAGCAGGAGGGTGAGGCTGCTTGCTCATATCGCAGCAGATCAGGAAGCAGAGGAAGGGAAACATGGGCACTCAATTGACTTTCTCCCGCCCCCCCACCTTTTATTCATTCATTGACTCCAGCCCACAAAGATGGCGCCACCTACTTTCAAGACAGATTCTACCTCCTCAGTTAATCCTGTATGGAAAAGCCCTGAAAGATACAGTCAAAGGTATCTTTGTGTGTGTGTGTGTGTGTGTGTGTGTGTGTGTGTGTGTGTACGCTTATGTGAAAGCCAGAGGTGGTTGATACCTAGTATTTTCCTCCATTGTTCCCTACCTGGTTTTCTGAGTTTGGATCTGTCATTGAACTCAGAGCTCATTGATTTGGCTAGGCTGGCTGGCTTGCCAGTGCCAGGCGTCTGCTTGTTTCCACCTCCCCAATGCTGGGATTACAGGTTAGTGCTGCCATGCATTACTTTTTACATGGGTGCTGGGATCTCAACTCAGGTTCTCATGCTTGCATGTAAAGAACTTTACCAAATGAGCCACCTATCTGTCTAGTACTTCTAGGTGTTTCTTAACCCAATGAAGTTGATGATTGAAATTGACCATCACGGGCAGGTAGTATTATTAGCCCTATTATCCAGATAGGAGAGGCAGTGAAGAGGACACCTAAGCCAGGCAATTAGTCAGTAAGTGGGAAAGACAGAGACCAAGGCAGGCCACATAATTTGAGATTACAATCTGGCCCACTGTGGCTGCCCTTCCCACATGAGAAGAGAGTGAGGCTGAACAAAGCTATGGCAAGTGTTTGAGCTCACAAGCCAGGGATGTGCTACAGTATCCCAAGCACAGAGCTTGGAACCATTCATTCCACAAGCACTATTGAGTTCTACACTCATCCATGAAAATGAAAGACCAGTTACTAAGGAGTCCTACAAGATGTGTTTTACAGGGTTAGGAAACAAAATGATTTCCTTAGGGGCAAAAAAGATTGCTGGGAAGCCAGAGGTTGAGGAGAACCTGATGAGGGCATCCAGAGGAAGGGAGGCAGCAATTTCTATGTGAGAGAGAAGCGGCTTAAACTAGCTGCTTGGATGCCATAGACCTGGTTTCTTTTTATGAAAATCATGTGTAAAATGAGAAAGTTAAATTTAGTGACCTTCAAGGTCACGTCCATCTTTGAAAATCTCAGATTCTCTCGACTTATGCCTTATGGGAATTGATTAATGGACCTGACAATACACTGAAGAACTCAATGAGACATTTATTTAATTGTATTTTAACTATCTTCACCCCAGGAAGTCATCTGCCAACTCTTATTTGTTGAAAGAAAGGAGAGTTCTATCAAAATTTCTCTGTCCATTGGCCCCTTCCCTGCAGCCCTAACCCATTGGCTTTTATCCATTCTCAAAATACTGTTTGAGTTATAGAATCCTTCTGCTTGGGCAAATGACTTAATGTCTTCATTTGCCCATTAAATATACTGCATGCCAGACCCTCTGTATAAATAATTAATTGATGGACATTAAAATATTAAAATATACTGAGTCCTCTCAATTAGTTCATAGTAAATTTTTTTTTTTGGATCTCAGGTATGTGCTAATAACAGTGAGTTCAGCAGCAAACATTTAACTTTGTCTCCTGGTAGCTTGGATTCTATACTCTAGTGTAGCCTATTATTGCTGGAGGCCCAGAACTCAGACATTATTCAGACTTTACCTTTTAGAGCAGTGTGACCCTGAGCAAGATGCTTATCCTTCCTAGATATCACTTTCTACATACGCAAATGGAAGACATTTGTAACATAACCTCATAGGATTTCTTAGGAAGAACAAATAATTTGGAAAATTATTTGGTATTTCAAAAGGGCTTAGGAAAATACCCAAGACATAGTTGTTTTTTAAGTTAGCAAAAGCAATAATAATCTAATTAATAAGTGGACTAAAGACCTTAGTAGGTATCTTTCAAAAGAAGACATACATACAAACGGCTGAGAAATATGTACAATATAGTCAACATTACTGTTGGTCAACACTCTGCTACTGTGACAAAACACCCCAGATACACGAGTGATAACGAGGAAAGGTTTGCCTCTGCTTATAGTTCTAGAGGCTTCAGCCTGATTGCCTTGGGCACAAGAATGAAGGGAATATGTGACAGAGAAGGGTGCTCACCTCATGCTGCTTGGGAAGCAAAGAATGAGAGAAGAAAAGGCTGGAGTCCCAATGTCTCCTTCAAGGGCACAACTCAAGACTTTCCTTCTAGTATAAGCCCAGTTTCTGAGGGTTCTGTCCTCTCCACAAAGGGCCACACTGGTGACTAAGCTTTTAAGCAGGGGCCTTTGAGACAAACAGCTCTAAACTGTAGTTATAATTGCTAGGGAAATGAGATACAAATAGTTTTGAGACAGCAGCTCAGCCAGATTAGGAAGGTCATTACCAAAAAGGGAATGTGTGCTGAGAGGGTGTGCAGAAAGGAGAGTGCTTACACAGCATAGGTGGGGATATAAACCAGTTCTAGCTATTGTGGAGAACAATACTGGGGTTCCTCTGAAAAGTAAGACTGTGGGGGGACTTG
>LZPO01097262.1:70229-83990 GCA_001675575.1 Neotoma lepida | reverse complement strand
AGACCATGAAAGCCATGGAGACCATGAAAGCCTTGGAGACCATGAAAGCCTTGGAGACCATGAAAGCCATGGAGACCATGAAAGCCATGGAGACCTGAAAGAGATGAACATGAAGAAGACAATAGGTCTCTGACCGAAATNGAGACTTGATATAATGGAGACTTGAAGGTATCATAGATGACTGGGGGACTCTGTCATGGGGAATTTAACCTTGTCTGGTCTTTGCCTTCAGCCCCTGTGCAGTCAGCTCCAGGCCTCTAGAATGTGCGTACTTTCATTCCGTGTCTAGCTTTTTGATATCAACATATTATAATGTAAGGTTGAGTGGAAACTTTGGGTCATGTGGTATCAGTTGACCTTTGAAGAGGCTGGAAACAAAGTAGCTTCTTGGATCATCAGTTGTGCCCTGGTGCTGAAGCCCCAAAGGCTCTAGACATGAAGACTTGCTATCTCAGTCAGAGATTCTATTGCTATAAGAGACACTATGGCCATAGCAACTCTAATAAAAGAAAAAATTTCATTGGGTCTGGCTTATTTTTCAGAGGTTTAGTCCATTGTCACCATGGCGGGAAGCATGGTGGCACATAGGTTGATGTGGTGGTGGAGAAGGAGCTGAGAGTTTTACATCTGAATAGGCAGGCAACAGGAAGAGAGATTGACACTGAGCTTGACTTGAGCATTTGAAACCTCAAAGCCCACCCCCACAGTGACCCACTTCCTCCAACAAGGCCACACCTACTCCAACAAAGCCACATCTCCTAATAATGCCACTCCCTATGAACCTCTGGGGGCCATTTTCATTCATACCACCACACTTGCATAGACAACAGCTGTTGGTAATGCTTGCCACACCTTACCCATCAGAACCAGGAAAACAACACTGTCCCTCATCTACAACAAGAGGCAACACAAGCTCCCCATTTGCCCCTTTCCCTGGCTTCCCTCAGTAGTCTCTTCCCTTAGCTAATTTAAAGTGTACCCTTCCCTGTAATAAATGTTAATCCTGAGTTTATTAGTGTTCAGTGAGATCTGCCAGCTCGTCCAGAGGGTTATCGAAGGTGAGGGTAATTTTGGGAATTCCCCTAAACTTGTAGGTGTCAGACATGTGGGCAGTCTCATAGATTGTGTTCTGTCTAGCTTTGCAGTTTGCTGTTTTTTGTGGGGTAGTTAAAATCATAAGTGGAAAATTAAAAAATAACTTAAGGTACCATAAATGTAATTATATCCATTATTAAACTTAAAAAGTCTTTTTTTTTCTCATCACTGAAACCAAAATATCTGGCAAAAAACAACTTAAGGTAGAACAAATTTGTCTTGACTGAGACCCCAGCTCATGAGATGGTGCTGTGCAGACTCAACAATCATCTCTCTGGAGATGTCATCACCGGCATATCCAAAGATATATCTCAATTAGGGTTTAAGCTTGCTTAATACAATCACGTGACAATCAGAATCAAAATGAAGCATCCCAACAAACATGTACCATAGAGGCCAGTGTTTGTGTCTTTCTCCTAAGGCCTTTCTGGAGTGTGCATTCTCAGGGCAGCAACATTGAGGGGAAAGAGAAGGTGAAGTCTTACTGAGCTATAGAGAACTCCCAAAGCAAACATAGCTGGCTGTGTAGGGCTACCAAGGGCAGAAGGAACGGCTCTCAGCAGAAGGTGCTTTTAGTCTCTTGTCTTTACTATAGGTCAAATTTTCCCCATAGGACATTGGCTCCTGAATCTGTTGTTTCAGCTTCTAGAGGGAGCCTTTGGAAAAGCCAGTTCCCATTCCCAGGCTCAGTGCTTCTTTGGGGTATACNGGGGTGGGTGGGAGGTGCTGTGGCTTATGAGGTTTTTTTTAATGCATACCTGGCTCCTGGAACAGTGGGGCTAATGGCAAGTCTAGCACTTGCCTGGAGACACTGATATAGCAGGCAGCATAGGACACTGGGGTTGGTGGCAGTATCTGGGACTCTCCTTGAGTGAGCATCCAAGGCCCTAAGGGAGGGGAAGCCATCTAAACTCAATCCACTGTAATATTTTTTCTTTTAACTATATGCATTAATATGTTATTAACATATATCTGATGATGGCATATATTATTTAATGGCTATATAGCTTATTATTAGTGATGAATTATGTATTCATGCCATATTCCCAGACATTTAAATTGTTTCCAATTTTTGATACTTAATCAGTGCTTTGATGAACATCATTATGCATGCATTTTGGGGACTATATTTCCTTGGGGTATTTTTCTAGAAGTAGAAGAGCTCGGTCATGGAGAAAAATTGTCTTTAAAATTAAATGAGGTGTGTGTGTCCTGGACTCGGAATTTCTTGAGCATCTGTTGGAATCTCTGCTCTTGAGATGCAGACAAGCAACAGAGTTCCACTGAGAAACTGCTGAGGTGTCTCAACTGGACAGGGACATCATACCTCAACATGAAGTCACTGGCTAATGAGGCAGCTACTCAACTTCCACAAGAGCCAGTGTACTGGGCTACCAACCATATGGTCAGGTGGGGATGGGCCAATGGGTGTTGATGGACCTGTCAAAGTTGGAGAATGTGTATTTGCATGGTCTTCCTACTGGGAGATGAGATCAGTTGAATTCAGATTTATAAGAAACACACAGGGCTGGAGCTATACCTTAGTTCATTCCTGGCATGCATTGAGATGCATAGTGATCTATGCTTGTCATTCCAGCCTTGGGAGAACCAGATATTTAAGATGATTCTCAGCTATATAATATGTTTGAGGCCAGCCTAGGATATAAGAGAACAAAAACACAGAAACCCACACAAACACAAAACTCCAGAGCTGGGCACATAAAAGTTGGCGTGAGATAAATCTGTAACCCAATTCTTTCTTAAAATTTTATTTTTGTTGTATATGGATGAGAGTTTGCCTACATGTACATATGTGCACCACTTGTGTGCCTGGTCCCTGCAGAGGCCAGAAGAAGATATCAGGTCCCCTGTAGTTACAGATACTTGTAAGCCACCATGAGTACTGGGCACTGAACCCAGAGCATCTGCAACAGCAGTAAGCACTCTTAACTGTGGAACCATCTCTCCAGCCCCAACCACAAGTTTGCAGTATAAACTTGGCAAGCTCTCCAACTTCTTGATGCATTAGGCTAAGGATAGCAGGTGACCCTTGTTCATCAGGGCATCTTCTAGAACTTCTCCTTCCCATGATAGCATGCTGGGAAAGACTTCATATCCACAGTGCATTTATTAAGCAGAAGTTAATAGCCAGTGTACCACACTGCATTGCTATATATATTAGGGCCAACCAAAACAATTTTGAAAATGGATATTTTAATGAGCACATGCAGCCTTATGTCTGGTAAGCACATATGAAATGCAGACAGGAGACCCAGTTATTACCTTTTGGCCACGTGGGAACCACTGGCTGGGGTGATGAAGCTGTTTCTCAAAGCTGACTTGGCTGGTTTCCTTCCTTTGACAGTGAGTGGGGTCTTGAGAGCAGCTCTGCCCCCATTGAATCCTCAGTAGGTCACTGTCAAACTTGTCACTGGGGATGGACAGGTGATGGCATGCAAGCTGCCAGCTTGATGGCTAGGGTTTACTTACCGATCCACCCCACACTTTTTACTATTGGGCAGAAAACTTTCCATAGCATTCAAGGTGGAAAAATAGCATTATCTATGGGAAGTGGAAAACCCTGCTTGAATTATATTGCTGCTACAAAAATAAAGCCACGTAAATGCTTAAATTCCCAAGCTGGGTGTTAACTATCCACTCTCCACTGTGCTAAATGGGGGTCAGGGGAGGCTCTAAGGAGGAGGTGAGCTGAGTCAGGAAAGGATATTGGATGTTGCCAGGTCATCAAGAGAAAGAGGACAACAGAGGGAATATATTTGTATATACATATATGCATGCAATAACAATTAGTAAAAGAAGGAGGCCATTGAATTTGAAGGAGAGTGGGGAGGGGTATATGCCAGGGTCTTGAAGGAGGAAAGGGAAGGGAAAAATGTAATTACACTCTCAAAAAATCAAAACAACAACAACAAAACAAAACAACAAACAGTGGGAGTCTCTCTTGGAAGTAGTTTGTTCTGCTCTTTGGATAGATTTTTGCCCAGTGGGCTTCAGAGGCTTGGGGAGGAGTCTTAGAAGGCTGGTGTGACCTGAGAGCTCTGGTCCACTGTGGCTGGTGTGACCCAAGAGCTCTGGTCCACTGTGGCTGGTGTGACCTGAGAGCTCTGGTCCATTGTGGACTTTTAGGCATTGCTCAGCAGTTGCTTAGGGGCAGAGCTTCCCCTACCCTACTGGGTGCCTACCAGAGGTTTCAAACCTGCTTGAGATGGATAAGTGGAGATTCAAGACCTGGCCTGAACTTCTTTTAGCTCCCCTCCATGCCCTTTGTCCTGAACTGTGCTCTAAGTACTCAGGCTTGGACTGACCTTTTGTCCCCACCTCATCCCATGGCTGAAGGTAGGTCCTAGCTTGGCTGACTTCTTCTTCTCACTTGGCCCAAGAGGAAGACCATTGTGCCTTTCACCTGTGATTACTTAATCTCAGGTGCCATCAAAGCCTAAGGGACCCCTTCTTACTCACACCCTCACTGGTTTCTTTTCTTCCTTCTTTGTCTAGACCAAGTCACTCTTGCCTATGTCACTTAGTCCTGCTTTCTATTGTTCTCTGAGGTCTTTAACGGGATGATTTATCTCCACAGTGTGGTGACATCACAGGGTAAGGTTGTCCCCTGCTCCCCAACAGCATTCAGGACCTTCTAATCTATAGTAGTCACACATTGACACAATGGCAGCCATTGGCTTTCTTAAAGAAAGTAACCTGTCCTGTTCTCCTTAGTATGTGGTTAGATCAGTGCCCAGTGTGAATGAAAATGCCCAAAAGGAAACTTCATCTGGCTGTAAAAATTTCTGAGAGGAATCCGAAGAGAATGGTTGGCTGATTAGAGGAGAGATTGGAATGTTACAGGTCCAGAGGCTAATTACTTCATATTGGGCTAAGTTCTGGCCCTCTGGAACAGCCATTCCTTNCCCACTTTTGTGTCAAAACTAACAGCTNGTGACAAGAGATAAAAGCCTTTTTTGGAATCTATTAACTTAGCAGAGCATTAGTGTGCTGGCTAGTTTTATGTCAACTCGACATAAGCTAAAGTCATCTGAGGAGGGAACCTCAATTAAGAAAATGCCTCCATAATATCAGGTTGTAAGCAAGCCTGTAGGGCATTTTCTTGATTAGTTATTGATGGGGGAAGGCACAGCCCATTATGGATGTTAGATTTTGCCAAGTGCCTTTCTGATATAAGTTAATGTGATCATAGATTTTTTTCTTTAGTATCCTAATTTGATGGATTATTTTGGTTGATTTTCAAATGTTGAACCATCCTTGCATACCTGAAATAAATTCTACTTGGCTGTGGANTAGAGTTCTCTTTTACATTGTTGGATTTTATTTGTTCTTTGTGTGTGGATTTTGAGCTTATGTCCATGTATTGGTTTGCAGTTTCTCTTCCCTGTAACATAATTGTATTATCTAGTTATTAATGTAATGCTGACCTCATAGTATGTTTTAGGAAGTGATCTCACCGCCTCTGTTTGGAGAGTATTGTGGAGAACTGTCTATATTTCCCCCTTATGTTTTTTTATGAAACTATCTGTAGCTGGTGTTTTTTATTTTTAATAACTTTTGCTCATTTATTTTGATCCTCTGTTGTCAGGCAATATTTAAGTTATCATCCATTGGTGTTAGCTATGATGTTAGGCCATTATTGGTTAAGAATGAAGAGAGTGATCTGCCTGGCATTTTTTAAGCCTGGCCCAGCCTGATGTATAAAAATGTCAGGTAAAGCCTGGGGGATAGGGAGGAAGAGCATCCTCTTTACTTTGTATTTGTTGTTGTTTTTGGCGGAGGTAGCTGACTGAGCTTGGGGTCCGCATTTTTAAGGATCAGGAGCCAGAACCCTCATTCCTAGGCATCACGCCTTTCAATGAGGGGCAGCAGGGTCACTGGAAAGGCGTTGTTTTGGAACCCAAGCTGCTGGCTGATGCAGATACTGTAGATTCCATCACACTGGGCATTGCCTCCTCTTTGCTTGTTTCCTGGTTTGAGAGTCAGTGCTCTTGAGGGCTGCTTGAGGTCAAAAGTGAAAGCAGCAGCTCCATGTTGGGTCATAAGTTCCAGTGCACAGTGACGGCAGTGGGTAATGGGCTAGGTTCTCCTCAGAGCCTCTGGGGAGCAGACACCACAAACACAAGTGACTTTCAGCTCTCCAACAAGGAACTGGGTCAGTTTATAACTAGGTCCACCCAGAGAGTCAGGGACATTCCCAGGACTGGGATGATGTGCAGTCAGGGGGCACATGTGGGTGGCTGTGATTCTCCAGGTCCCCAAAACAGTAACACAGGGCCTTCCAGGGCTCCATGAATGTTGGAAGATGCCTGCCATGAAGACAGTCCAGCATACCTCCCTACTCCCTCTTCCAAACCCCCCTCCAAAGACTTCCTGAAGGAAGAGAATCTCAGATTATGAGGCTCAGGAAGTTGGTCAGCCTGGGACAGGACCTGGCACCTTCTCTTGTGGAGCCTTCTGACTACAGAGCTACTATTCTTCACATTGTAATTCAGATATGAGACAGTACACAGNTTTGTCACCAGGCAGGTGCCACCTTCAGTGCTCACAGTGGCTGTGATGTTGGCTACCTGTCCCCTCCAACAGCTGGTGTTTCCACCTAGATATTCAGAATACTGTTGCTGGCTTTGTCAGTCTCAATACTCTTGTTGGTGAGAAATATGGAAAATGAAGCCAAATGTCATATATGTATTGACCAGAGGCACTCAAATCAAGTCACTGGTCTGACATGGGATGGCAGCATTGGGCCCGCCCCTTTCCTGTAGAACACAGCTGTTGCATCTGGTATGTGCCATGAGAGTTTTGCTTCTGTTGTTACCAAAGGGACATTCTGACAGCTCCAATTTAAAGTCTGTTCACAGTGGTGTTGTAAATGGTGGCAACCCTTGTGCCCTAACAGCATGGGCTCCAAGGAAGCAATTACACCTCCTAAGGTATAGTTTATTAACCTCAAAAATAGAATATGTGAACTGTAGATGCAGGGCATTTGTTTGGCACTTCCATGAGTGCTTCCATGAGTGCACAGCTAGACAGCTGCTTCAACCTGCAGCCACCCTAGGACCTGCTGGATGTCAGAAACGCTCTCTGGAGAGAATTCCAGGTATGAGGCTGACTGGGAAAATTGGTTTCCTGGCATAAAGGGGTTTCCACAGAGGTCCAAAATGGTTAGTTATCACCACCCCCTCCTAGCCACGGGTTACTTTCCTGCAAGGAAGGAACAGCTGGGGCTCATGAGCCACAGGGTCTGCAAGCGCGTTTGTGTCTGTGGCACCCATAGTACCGTACTTCCAGATACAGTTCAGAAAGCTAAAGGCTTCATGTAGTCCCTCTTCCCAGGGCTCACGGTCCCAGAACCCCAACCTTCAACTTGCTCTAGAGCCTTAAACAGCCACGCCTCTTTTTCATAGGACTGAAAGTCGTTTCACCTTGGAGGCAGAGTGGGAACTTGTGTTTTCAGAAAGTTGACTCTTCTGCCTTGCTTTTCCCTTCTGGTGGGTGTAAGGGAGTGAATTCACATTTGGTTCTTCCTGCTTGCTCTCTTCCAGTTAACTGCTTTGCACGTCTGAGCTCTGGTCTTTTATGTTTGAAGGCACAATAATGAAAGTAATGTGTGACTGTGTTGGACTTTAAAAGTAACCCCACATCTCAATTATGGGGATGATTCAGAGTTACCTTGGCAGTTGACCCGTCAGCACCACTCTGATTGCTCAGGCCTCCAGGTCTAGAGAATTTGCTGCATTGGCTATGTGTAGGGCTCAGGCCAGAGCTGCCTTATCCAGTATACCCTCAGCAGTCACATGTATCTACTGGGCACTGAGAATGTGGACTATATTCTCTAGCTCAGAGGTGCACTAGGAAAAATAAAATGTAAAAATATGTCTTTAATGCTTCCTATGTTGATTACATGTTATACAGATAATGCTTTGGATATATTGAACAAAATGAAATATATTATAATTAACCTTGTCTGTTTCTACTTTTCTTAATGTGGCTGCCAGATAATCCATATTTATGTAGGTGACTGCCATTATCTTTGTTGGACAGGCTTGGTCTAGACCAGTAGTTCTCAACCTGTGGGTCATGACCCCTTTGGGGGTCTAACAACCCTTTCACAGGGATCATATATCAGATATTCTACATATCATATATTTACATTATGATTAATAACAGTAGCAAAATTACAGTTATGAAATAAAGATATAATTTTATGTTTGGGGGTCACTACAATATGAGGAACTGTATTAAAAGGTCACAGAATTATCAGTAAGTTGGTCTTGTTCAGAATTGTTTTCCCTCTGCTGAGGAAAGGCTCCATGATACATCAGCTTGCTGGGAACTGTTTTAATACCCAGGCTATAATGCTGTTAGAAGAATTATAGCCTCTTATCAAAGACCTCTAAGGATTTTTGGATGCACAAGGAATATAACTGGCTATTAACGCGAATTTCATCTTCCTGACAACTGGGAGGAATCCTAACAGCAAATGGCTCGATCATGAGTTTGGATGAGCCACACATCTGTTTATTGAAGGCAACAGGTGGTGGCTTGGCTTTATGGAAATAAAAAATTTAGTCAGCTACATTGGTTGGAATCACAGCTTTGAAATATATATTTAGTATCTGGGTAAAATTGGACAAATTTCAAGCAGGCAGAAGCCTAAGTTAGAGCAGATAATAAAATTCAGATCATAAAGCTATTAATGGGGAAATAAGAAAGTNTTAAGGAAATCATGGCTGTAATTTATAAAATTGACAAATCCTGTGTGTAATGTACATTGCAGCCACAAAAACCCTTTGGTGGCTTAATCATGAGACACTGGCTCTCTCACAACATCTGCCCCAGATGTTTCCAGACCATTTCTATGAGTGCCCTAAGGGTTTCCAGATTTTGCAACTAACAATAAAGGGCACTCAATGAAGTCAGAATATCAGACAAATAAGGAATAATTTTCAGTAAAGTCTGCCCCATGAAATATTTGTGTCTTAGGTTAAAGTGTCACAGCTGCTAATCTGAAACCATTTTCTTACGGAGCAAAGGAGTAAGCTCAGAATCTTGCCTCTGGAGAGTCCCTGGATGATCTGGGCCCAGGGTGTCCATGAATGTCAGAGCCAGAAGGGAGAGAGGTTGGAGTCAGGCAGCTTGGAGCCAAAGGAGTCAGGCCACACACTTTCTCTTGATGGCACCACAGGAAATGGAGAACTTGACTCTAAGGCCAGTGAGACCCATTCTTGACTTCTACAATACAGAACCATGGCAATACATGTGTTTCAGGTTACTCAGTTCTCAGGAATGTGTCAGAAGAGCAACAAGCAAGCTCCTACCTTGACTTTCTACTGGATCCTCTGAAGTCCAGGGGAAACAGAAACACAGACAATAGCTTCATTTGCTTTCAGTTGACTTTAAAAGCCACTAATTTGGGTTNAGGAGATGGCTCAGGAGACAAAGTGCCTGTCATGACAGTGTAGTGAGCTGAGTTTGGGTTCCCAGAATCTACGTAAAGCTAGATGCAGCTGTAGTAAGCAAGCACCCATGATAGTAGCAAGCTTCTAGAATCTCAGCACTCCGATAGCAAGAAGGGAGGTAGAAACAGGGGGATNTCTGGAAGGCCTATGAGCCAGCTAGCCTAGCATGTGTAGCACTGAACATCAGGAAACCGGACCTCAAACAAAATCTAGTGAGCAGTTAGGGGAAAGGGAAAAGATAGACCTAAGGAGCTAAGGACTTCCTGAGCAAGGAAGATGCTGCCCTGGGCTCAGGTAGGTTTTTNCCATAGGGTTTGGGAGTACCACATCTGAGCAGCTGTAGTTCATGTCGAGGGGAGGAAATGCTCACGGAGAGACTGTGGGAGAACTTTGCCTTCTCACCCTGTACCCATTGGCCTTGATTGCAGTGTTTTCTTTTGTTTCCTCCCGGGCACTGAAGGGGGAAGTCACAGTAGACTTTTCACACCACACATACAAAGAGCAAAGCCCCAGATGTCAGGTGTGAGTGTTCCCCTTTAGAAGGGGAACAGTCATCCTGAAAGACCAAGAAAGGCAGGGCAGCCCTGTGATAGAGCCTTCTTCCTCCATCCATTCACTAAAGTTCTGCTCCTGCAGAACCCCAGGGGTACTGTGCTACAGGCTAATGGTCTGAAGCTCTGACCCCTCCCCTGGTTTCTACGCTCAAGGCTGCTGTGGCCCAAGAGGCTTGAAGGTGGAAAATAATTGCATTATAAAGTGGGAAGGTAACTATTTGAGGTCCTTTAAAGGTAGCTCCTCTGTATCCAATTCCCCCTCTCTTCTCTCTTTGACCCCAAAGCAACAGCAACTTACTTGAAGTTTTGATTAACTTCTGAGTCTTTCTGTACACCCACAGGCAGCTTGTCAATGCATTCCCATGATGCAAATAAGTACAGTATATTTACACTCTCTCTCTCTCTCTCTCTCTCTCTCTCTCTCTCTCTGTGTGTGNTTACAAGGCATAGTGTTGGGGCCAAAGTGGGCTCTTTGAATTCTTTTTTTTCCAACATAATATTTTTATTGATTATCTGGGAATTTCACATAATGCACCCTGATCACACTCACTGTCCGGTCCTCCCAGGTTCACTCCCAACCCCTGTCTCTTATACACATCTAGATGTGTATAAGAGACAGCATTCACTGTGTGTTGTGTGTGTGTGTATTCTGGCTAGTTTTAGGTCAATTTGACACAAGCTAGAGTCATCAGAGGGGAGGGAGCCTCAGCTGAGAAAATGCCTCCATAATATCAGACTGTACACAAACCTGTAGGGCATTTTTTTAAACTAGTGATTGATGTGGAGGGCCCAGATCAATGTGAGTGGTTCTACCCCTGGGCTGGTGGTCCTTGGTTCTATAAGAAAGCAGGCTGAGCAAGTCATTAGGAGCAAGCCAATAAGCAGCAGCCCTCCATGGCTTCTGCATCAGCTCCTGTCTTCAAGCCCCTGCTCTGTTTGAGTTCCTGTCCTGACTTCCTTCAATGATGGTCTATGATGTGGAAGTATAAGTCAAATTCTTTCCTTGCCACTTGCTTTTGGTCATCGTGTTTCATCACAGCAATAGAAACCCCAACTAAGACAATGGGCATGCCAATGAGTCATATGCATATAGTGGCAGTGTACATGTGCATTTGGAAGCCAGAGGTTGATCTCAGTATCTTTTTCAGTTGCCATCCACTTTATTTTTTGAGTCAGGGTCTCTTACTGAATGTGGAACACACAGATTCAGCTAGACACTCTGACCAGTGAGCCCTAAGGATACTCTTATCTCCATCTTCCAGTGCTCAGATTATATAACTGTACCTGATTTTTTAAGTGGGTGCTGAGTGTTGAACTCAGGTCCTCATGCTTGCACAACAAATTTTTTATTGACTGAACCATCTCTCCAGATCCACATATGAACTAAAAAAAATTATTGACATGTTGTAAAGTACATTGTTTATAAAACTCAGTGTGGTGGTTTGAATGAGATATTCTCCATAGTCTTGGCCATTTAAATACTTGGTTCCAGTTCGTGGCTCTATTTAGGAGATATGGTCTCACTGGAGGAAATATGTCCCTGGGGGTGGGCTTTGAGAGTTCAAAGCTTTGCAATATTCCCAGTGTACTCTCAGCTTTTTGCTTGTGATTTAAGATGTGAGTTGTTAGCTTACTACTTCAGACACCATGCCTATCTTCTGCTGTGCTTCCCACCATGATGATCATGGACTCTTAGCCTTCTTATGGAATTGTAAGCCCCAAATAAATCCTTCCTTCTCAAAGTTGCCTTGCTCCCACTTTATAATGCAACAGCAAAGTGACTGATATACATGGATATACATATATATCCATATATGTATATGTATGTATATATATATATACATATATATATAGAGAGAGAGTCTGGTTTGCCTCTGTCTAATAACATCTTTGCTTTCCCTCTCTGATTATGAGCATAATGGATTAAAAAGATTCAACAGCAAAGTTCAGTTGCATAATTGCATTATCTTTATTATCTATTCCCTAAGAAAGTGTTAATTACTTTAGTCAGTTTTCAAAGCCAAAATGAATCACAAGACAAGTATGGTGGTCAAACACTCAAGCTCCTTCAGAGTAGGCACTTACCTGTGGCACTGAGGTTTCTGAGTTCTTGTGGTGAGCAGAGGAGGACTTACACAGATGTGAGAAATGGCATCTCCCACCAAGACAGTAAATTTTGCAAATCATAGATATCAACTATTTATGGTCATGTCATGTCATTTTCTAAAACATGATTTTGAAGAATATTCTAGAAGGCAGCAGTTGCTTCATTGGTAGTCAAGGCAGGCCACCCTGGAGTATTTGCAAACATATTTATGAGCATAAATGCCAGAGAAATTTGCATATTATACTTTTTAATTGGTCTTGTGATTCCACATGGAAGCCTCTAGTTGAAGGGAAATGTTATCTCTCCTCTCTCTAGACAAGAAAATCGTTCCGAAGACACCTTCAGTGGCTGCCTTGCAAAAGAGGGGAGTGTGCACTTGAATCAGACATGTCAAGGCCTTTTGAACATCTCTTTATCTTCTAGTCCTCTGACATCAAAGGCCACTGACCTGAACCAGCTATGTGAGTTGTGTGGTTTAAGGCAACATGGCTACTTCTAGATATGGTCAGAAATGATGGTGCCAACTGACTATTTTGAGAGATGCGCTTTTCTCTGTCATTCCACATCCCACCATATCTCAGCCATATTGTCTCTCAGACACACAAGTTGAATCAGTGTATGTCGAAATGACAAGACCTGTAGAACCAGACCCCTTCCTGTGACACTTCAGCCGAAAGGGCAGCAGAGTGTAGCCAGAAGTTTCTCCGGTCCCACCTGGCCCTGCAGTCCCACAGCTGCTTATAAAATAATCAGCCAGAGGCTTAATATTAATTACAAACTGTATGGCCTATGGCTTCTTGCTAGCTAGCTCTTATAGCTTAATTCAACCCATTACTATTAATCTATGCATCGCCACATGTTCCATGGCTTTACCTGTGTCCCATTACATGTTGCTCCTTGGACAGCGAACTGGTGTCTTTCCCGACTCCGCCCTTCGTCCCTCTGTATCTCTGCTTGGATTTCCCACCCGCTTCTAAGCTGCCTTGCCATAGGCCAAAGCTGCTTTACTTATTATCCAATGAGAACCATGCATATTTACAGCATACAGAAAGAGACATCCCACAGAAGCAGAGGGTGAGCCTACTGGGTGAGGTCAGCAGCCCCACCCCACATTGAAACTGCTTGGAGTTTTATGAACCTAGTCTGCTCTCCTCTTGCTTTGATGCTCACTCCGATCTCTACAGTGGCTGCCTTTGTATTTACATATTGACGATAATTTCTGTGTATTAGGATCTATTTCGCTTGCATGGAGTTTTCACATTTATTTGGTCCTTGTAACAACTGTGTGAAGAAATGAGGGCAATTCCTTCCAACAGACAAGATTGGGCACATTCAGGGTGGTATAGCTGTAGACTAGTACAGTCGATTCTGCACCTGCTCACCCAACCAAGAGCCCGAGACTCTGTGAGGTGGGTGATATTCCAGTCTTACAAGGCATAGTGTTGGGGCCAAAGTGGGCTCTTTGAATTCTTTTTTTTCCAACATAATATTTTTATTGATTATCTGGGAATTTCACATAATG
>LZPO01097262.1:38553-51484 GCA_001675575.1 Neotoma lepida | reverse complement strand
TGTGTTCCTCCCTCTCTGTCTTTCTCTCTCTCTCACACATATACACACATACACACACACACACACACACTCACTAACCATCATACTTATCATCTACACTTTGCTTTCATGAATTTTTGCTTCCACCTTCTTTAAATCAGTGATCTGTATTGTCCCTTCTCCCAGTCACTATCAATTAATCCATCTCCTGTAATAAAAAGAAGCCCAAGAAACCCCATTTGTGGGTGCTTGTGAGTGTAATACCTGCTGGTTCCAGACCACATTTCCAAAGTCTGAAAAACTAAAACTCAACTGTACTGGTTGGTTTTTTTTGTTTTGTTTTTTTTTTGTTTTTTGTCAACTTTACACAAGCTGGAGTCATCTGGGAAGAGAGAACCTCAGTTGAGGAAATCTCTCCATCAGACTGGCTTATAGGCAAGTGTGCAGTGACATTTTCTTGATTAATAATTAATGTTGGAGGGCTCACTCCCTCATGGGCAGTGCCACCCTTGGGAAGGTGGTCCTAGAAGGAATAACAAAGGCAGAGAAACGTGAGCCTGAGGAGCAAGCAGNAAGCAGCAATCCTCCATGGCCTCTGCTTCCGTTCCTGCCTCCAAGTTCCTGCCCTGCCTGAGATTCTGCCTTGGCTTCCCTCATTGTTGGATCGTGGTCAGCATATATAAGCCAAATGGACCCTTTCTTTCCCAAGTTGCTTTTGGTCTTGACCCTTATCCCAGCATACCTGTCAGCATGCTGACCAGCTGATTGGCATAACCATCAGCTGNGGAAATTAGCTTGCAGGCATCCAAAGCTGAGGTTGACATCAATAGCACCTTTTACTTAGGTCCCTTCTAATCCTCCAGAGCAGCTTCTTGCTAAATCATGTTGTCCATAGGAAGCCCCAAGTCATGGATTGTGTAAATGGATTAGCACTGATTTAGTAAAATCCCACTTTGAGAGGCTCAACCCATAGACAAACGNATTTAAGCCAGATACTCTTAATGGGGGCTGTCTCCACAGAGTGGATGGCATAGTGCCCCTCTGTTCTGATTCCAGGAGCTTTCCTTACAGAAAATCCCACAGAGTAGTGGGGGAAATATTATCCAGGTATAGTATCATTAGTGGGAATTATAAAAAGTATGTTTCATAACCCCAGGAGTCCACACTGGTTTTAGTGGAGCCCTGCACAGATCTGTGATCTCTTGGTGTGTTGTTGAAGGAATGTTTGTTGTTCCTTTAAGGGAACTCACAGAGCCCTAGATCAAGGTGGTCCTGCCTTCATAAAGACCAGTCGGGATTCCTAGTTGAGGAGGGAGTATGTTGAGCATAAAAGAGCAGCTGTGGGGAAGCTGACTCCGTGCCTGTGAGTCTTCATTTCAAGATGTTCATCACTGTGCTAAGTTCCCTGCTGCTCTGATCTTTTGTTCAGAACATCAGGAACACTTCAGACACGGGCATCTTTGGTGGACTTTTCAAACCTGCATGCCAATCCTTTAATACTACATTACAACCAACCATACTGTGTAGACGTACTTTTCACTGAGGAAGTGTCATCCACAGGAACCACAGTGGGAAAGAAATCTAAAGGCTAGTGATTGGGAGCCTATAGCCTGGGGCATCCCAACAGTCAGTTAAGGACAGGTAAAGATCGGCAGGCATTCCCTCAGGGTTCCTGGTTGGAATGCATTCATTAATGTCATGCTTTTGTGGTCATTTGCTAGTACGGTGAGTTCTCAAGAAATTCAAAGAAATGATCAACAAAGCTCAGCTAAAGGGTTTGTTAAATTCAATATATTTCAAAGAGATTTCTCTACAATTATGACTTGTGTGGCTGGTCTAATGTTTATGGTAATGGCTGATTGTGCATGCTTGGGGGGGTCTTTTTGGTTCTAAGTAGGAGATATACCTACTTTTGACCTCTGACTTTATAGATACAACTTCTCCCAAAGCCCCCAGCTCTGCTGACTTGTAATGTGTTTTGTAGCTGCCGAGTCTCACTCTTTCTCAGACCTGCTCAAACACCCCAAGTCACTGAGGGGATACTGGACTCAAAGGCAAAGCAGAGTGAAGCCTTTCAACTCACTGAACTCAGTCCAGCTCTGTCCTGAAGCACTGACAGAGAATGGCATGTGTGTGGAGGAAACTAGTAGATGGCTNTGGTACCAGCATGCCAAGGCCTGTATGTCGCCCAGGAGATGCTAAAAATGAATGGGATGCAGGAGGGGCCTACGCCATGGAATTCTTCTTCCTCTTAGGTTTGTTGGCTTTACAAATGGATCGTAAGTGTGCAATGTTCCTAAGTCATGGACACCTTCAAAGGCTGCACCCTGTTATTTAGAAGCTGGTGACATTTCCCATGGGTCCCTTTTAGCAGGCGTGGGGTTTGTTCAGTATGTAGACTTGGGTGTTTCCTTGCTGCCCCAGACCAAGGGAAGAGGCTCTATGGAGAAGCAGCCTGGGAAGTATGTATTTGGAGCTCATGCATGTTAAAGTTTGGGAATCTGTTGATATTATGTGTGTGTGTGAATGGAGGTGGCCTATGTATGTTTGGGTGCTCGTGCATGTGTGTGCCTATGTGTAAGGAGGTCAAAAGACAGCCTTCAGTGTGGTTCTTCAGGTGCCATTCAGATATATAGTTTTGAGACGAGGTCTTTCCTGGACCTGAAACTCACAGTTTCCTTGGCTAAGATGGCTGGCCAGTGAGTTCCAGAGACCCACCTGCCTCCATCTCCCCAGCACTGGGGTTACAAGTGTGCATTGCCAGCATGCTCTGCTTTTCACATGGTTACTGGGGCTGAAAGTCACACCCTCATGTTTGCAAAGCAAGCACTTTTCCAACTGAGCTGTCTTGGCTCAGTGGACATGTCTGATTGTCTCAAATCCTGTGATCCTGTGTGTGGTGACAAGGACACAGGAAACAACAGNAAGTTCACAGCATTGGGAATTTCCAGTGTGGTTGAGACCCTGTGTCACTGACTGCTAAATGACTTGAGTCTTAAGTCTTCCCNTCTAGCGAATGTCTTCTTTTGGCTTCACCTCGAGCAAGATTAAATGAGTTATTTAATCTACTTTGAATTCAATTTTGTTTTTCTCATTAAAGAAAGCAGTGGTAGAAAGAGTTGAATTTTAATTCTNACCTTCATTTAGCATGAAGGCTAAGGGTGAGAGGGTCACTTTGCTATGGTACAGATCATCTAAATGTTTCCACACACAAATGTTCTCCAATCTTTCANTGATACAGAGACCTATGTAGGAAGAGTGATCAAATCTGAAGCTAAGTGAGATGATAGTTGTCTTAATCACTTTTCTACTGCTGTGATGGAACACTATGATCAAAAGCAAGCTGGGNAAGGGTTTATTTGGCTTACACTTCTTCCTCACTGTTCATCATCAAAGGAAGTCAGGACAAGAACTCAAACAGGGCAGTCCCCTGGAGGCAAGAGCTGATGCAGAGGCAACAGAAGGGTGCTGCTTACTGGCTTGCTCTTCATGGCTTGCTCAGCTTGTTTTCTTATAGAACTCAGGACCACCAGCCCTGGGGTGGCACCACCCACCCACAGTAGGCTGGGTCCTCCCTATTAATAACTAATTAAGAAAATGTCCTACAGGCCACCTACAGCCAGATACTACAGAAGCATTTTTATAAACTGAGGTTCTCTCCTTTCAGGTGACTGTAGCTTATGTCAAGTTGACACAAAACCAGCCAGCACAATGGTCTAAACACAGTGATGGGAGAAGCTCAAGTTTCTTCAGGACTGTGTCTTATGCCAGCATCCCCTCTGTTCCCATCTCTATCCTTGAAGTTATTGGGCTATTGGAGGATGAAATCTGTGGAAATAGTGACTGGAGAGATGGCTCAGACTTGAATAGCACTTGCTGCTTGTGCAAAGGACCTGGACTTCATTATCAGCATCCACAAGGAAGGCTTACAACCTTTGGTAACTTCAGTTCTTGGGGATCTAGCATCCTCTTCTGGCCTCTTTAGGCCCTAGGCATATGCTCAGCACACATACATGCAAGCAAAACGCTCATACATATAAATGAAAATAATCTTTAGAAAAATCTATAAGGGTAGAAGGGAGATGACAGAAGAAAAATAAGAGAGGAATAACTCCTCCTAGTTGTACCCAGAGGCTTGTCTCCTAGATGATCCCAGCTCCTGTCAAGTTGACAGTCAACACTAACCACCATCGTGGTCTTGTACCCTAATTTGGAATTCAACATGACAGTCACTTTGTCAGTGCTAAGTGTAAGCAGGGAGTCTGGTGAGGAAGAGCCCACTGGTATGAGGGCAGCTGAGCCACATGCAGGCTCTGTACTGAGTGCTGGTTGCCTTCTGGGTATAGCAAGGTCTATTCCATAAGCACTGTTCTCCTCAAAGGGAGTGTCTTGCTTTTCTTCTGAAGCCCGTTCTACTTTCTACTTCCATCTTACCATAGGGCTGCTAGGATTATAGATGTGCATCACTACATCTGATTTTACATGGCTTCTGGGCATGTGTGGAGTGCTCTGGTGCTCTGTGGAGAGCACTGTGCACTGCTCAAAACAGAGCAGTAATTAGTTCTGAGGGTCCAGAACCTGCTCATAATAATCAATCTTTGAGAATTGATGACTGGTTCATTCTATAGTGTCTTCATTCTGNTTGTCACTGGTTTCATCAACACTGAGCTGCTCAGATTCGAAACAGAATTGGACAAATGGGAATCCCTTGCCCAGGGTGAAAAGGAGCTCACTTTGATGGAATCCAACCCTGTCAGCCAGCTTTTACACATTCAATCAACCACCAAATAACCCGTAGAGATTTTAGGCTCATAAATACAGTTCAATGCGTTCACTTGATAAACTCTCGTTTTTTTCCTTTATGTATTCTTTGCCCCCAAAGAATATAAAATATTTGAAAATTGGCCATGTATATGGTAAATCCTCTAGTCAGGTAAGGAATATTCCCATGAAAGATGTGGGAACTTACAAGACAAACATCAGAAGCAGAAGAGATATGGTTGGCTGAGGCCGTTTGGAAACATGAACGTGATTCATTCGTTAGCAAAAGGTTATTTAGCAGGAGTTGTGTGAAAACGTACATAATTGGTAGTTACAACAAGCTTAAAAGACACAATTATTTTTAATAACATATCCATACCCAAACTCTTATTTAACAAATAAACAGAAGTCATAATTGCTCTTACTAGAATTTGTCATAACAGTTTCATAAAGTACACAATTAACCTTCATGACAGCCTGTGACGCGAGGATTATTTCATTTTACAGAGGAGAAAATGTGTAGTAGAGGGGGCACATGCCTTGCTTCAAGTCATTTGGCTGCTGAGCAGGGGGATCAACCTCACTGTATGAATCCTAAGACCTTTCTTGTCATGTCCATAATTTTTTTCTAGAAAGATCATCATTGAACATAATAGAAGATAATTTCTTTTTTCTTAAATGAAAAAATACATTTAAGTGTGTGTGGTGGTGGTGATGCATGCTTACTCCTTGTGCATGTGAGTGTCAGAGAACATTCTGAAATGCTGCTTCTTTTGAGACAGATCTGCTGCTGCTCCCTGCTGCATGTGTCAGGCTAGATGATCTGTGAGCTTATGGGAATTTTGTCTCTGACTCCCATCTCACTGGAGGAGTGCTAGCATTCACAGAGGCAGGCTGTCATGGATTTACATGGGTTCTGGGGAATCTGAATTCAAGCCTTCCCATTTCCATAGCAAGTGTTTGCCCACCGAGCCATCTCCCCAAACCGAAATTCTTTATTTTTATCAAGTGATTGTGGCTCAAACAACTAGCTTGGGGAAACTTTAAAGTCTGGTAATGTATACCATTTCTCTCATGTTGCATCCTTGGTTTTTATCCCAGTATCTATTGTTCAAAGANTGAGAAAACCCAACAAGAATCCAGGTCAGATGAAAGGCCTATATCCTTTTTTTTTTAAATTTTATCTGCCAACTTCACTATCTAATTGGGAAAAAAACACATCATGAAGTGTGCCCAGACTTATTTTTTTTCTTTTCTATAATGAGTTGTCACGATTCCTTAAAATAGAAGATAAATGTCTCCTAATTGAATGTGTGGATAATGGACTGTGTAATAAGGGACCATCAGNGACTCAGGACATGAATAAGCAGTTTGATTCCCCAAGAAGAGAAGCATCACTGTCTACATTTCCGTTTGTCCACAGCTCGCACTACAGACTTACTTAGCTGGTAAGAGAGGTGTTTCTGAGTCAACCATTGCCTTAGTTTTTGTTTTTGTTTTCATCAGCAGCTATCATAAAACACCCTGATACAAACAACTTCAGGGGGAAAGGAATATTTCAGCTCCTAGTTCAAGGGTGCATCATGGTAGGGAAGTCAAGGCAGCAGGAGTTTGAAGCAGCTGCTCATATCACACTCACATATGAAGCAGCGAGTGATGAATGCATGCTGCTGCCCAGCTCCCTTTCTCCACATATAGAGTCCAGGAGTCCAGCCTAGGGAATGGTGCTGCCCATTTTCAGGATGCCTCTTTAGACCTCATTAATATGGTGAAGATAATTCCCACAGGAATGCCCAGGGGCTAAATAACCCCTCACAGGTGTGCCCAGAAGCTTGTCTCCTAGATGATTCCAGACCCTGTCAAGTTGACAGTCAACACTAACCACCTCAATGATCTTGTACCCTAAATTGAGGTTCAATATGATGACCACTTTGTTGGTGCTAAGTGCAAGCAAGGAGTCTGGTGAGAAAGAGCCCAATTGTGGAAGGGCAACTGAGCCACACACAGGCTTTTCATTGAGTACTGGTTGACTTCTGGGCACAGCAGGGCCTACTCTCCAAGCATTGCTCTCCTCAAAGGAAGTGCCTTACTTTTCTTTCCAAGCCCATATCTCTTCATTGGTTTTATGCTCCAGCTCCTAGTGCTACTGTCTGCAGTATGTGCTGATGCTATGTCTTGTTCCCCCCATTGTTTAGGTCCCAGTACCCCTCCATGCTGCCACTACTCAAGTAGTGTCCATCATATGCAAATATGATTACACCTCTCTCCTTCCTTTTCCATTTTCCTCCAAGCTCCTATGATCCCTAGACCTTGTTGTATTACAGACTTTTCCTGAGGAGAGGCAACACATACACACACACACACACACACTGACTCACCCCAGATAGGGAGTCCGTGGCAGACCAAAGTATGGATATCACTCAAGCACAATTTGGTGAACCAATGAGTTTTATTGAGGCTAATTAAAGGACTATGGGTGGGCAGAAATCACTCTAAAACAGCTGCATCACCAAAGCTCACTCTAGCATTGGTAACAGCTCACAAAAGCTGGAAACCTTGAGCATTCTGCCCCACAACAGGCTGGAGATTGTGTGTCTGGTTATGGCATTTCATCACAGCAGCAGAAAAGGGACTAATGATGAATTCTATACTCTGTGCAACAGTTTTGTAAATATATATGTATACACCTATATATGTTATATACATTATTTTATGATGTTTAACAGTTTACTCTTTAAGGCTTAGCTTTTTTGTGTTGCAAATACAGATCTATCTATTTAGCTCTTTCTTTTCTGTGATACATTTCACTGTATTAAATAATTACTGGAAAATCAATATAAGTCATATACTGACCTATTATATGTATTTATGAACTTGTTCAACAAATATATATTGAACATCCTCAACAGGCCAGGTACTGTTCCTGATGCAGGAGAAGAAGGACATTAAACAAAGTTCTTGTTTTTATGGAGTTGACATTCTGAAAGCAAAACACAAATTGTAAACAGAGAGATGTTAAGTGCATAGTTTGTCAGGCAGTTGGCAGTGATGGAAAGTGGAGGAGAGCATGTAGGGATTGCTACCATATCCAGTATGAGCTAGATGGACGTCTCTACTGAGGCTGTGTTTCAGACATCAGGAATCAAAGAAGTAAAAGGAAAACTCAGGACCACTGATGCCAGGCAGAGGAGTCACGGTGTGCTGGCAGACAATAGCAAACAGCTCTCTAGAGCTTATTTGCAGAATATTCTGATTCCTGTGATGAAAACACGACCACTGTGGCTCATTTCTAGTCTCTTCCCTCCCCCATCATCAAATGCACAGCGGGGAAGAGAGATGTGTCATTTCTGTGGGGTGGATGGATTTGAAGCATACCATGGATGGACACAGAAGGTGTATTCTGTGTGGTCCAGGGATAGGCAGAAGGACCACAAGGCTGGAGTAGGCTGAACAAGGGGGAAAAGTAGCAGCTGAATTTTAAAAGGCAGCCTGGGGGTAAGTGAAATAAGCCAGCTTCAAAAGGCCAAAGAGTGTGTGGTTCTCTTTGTGTAGGCAGTGAGATTCCTAGAGGTAAGTAGAATGGTGCTTCCTTGATGCTGAGGGGGTCGGGGAAGGGAGAGATGTTTCATGTGTACAGAGTTTACAGTTTCTTTTTATTACACTTTCGATAATAAAGTTTACTTGGTGTGT
This sequence comes from Neotoma lepida, assembly GCA_001675575.1. Lineage (NCBI taxonomy): Eukaryota > Metazoa > Chordata > Mammalia > Rodentia > Cricetidae > Neotoma > Neotoma lepida. The sequence continues at coordinate 43,054 of LZPO01097262.1, read as the reverse complement.
GTATACATGCGACTGTGTGTGTGTGTGTGTGTGTGTGTGTGTGTGTCTGTGTAGGTCAGAGGATACCTTGTGAGGGTTTGTTCTCCTCTTCATGTATGTCCCAGGGATCAAACTCAAGTCATGTTAGGCTTGGCAGCAAATGCCCGCTAAGCCATCTCTCCAGCTCAAGCTTCAGATATGAAAGATGAAAGCCACTCTTGAGGTCTGTTTATCAACAGTGTGAATATCCTTGACACTACTGAACTGTGCACTTAAAGTTGATTAAGACAGTGGAGTTTGTATAGTGCATTAAAAGAACATAACAGCTCAAATTAAAAACAAGAGCAGCCCAGGGACAGAACAAGTAGGTCCTACGGGTGAGAGTAAGAATCTGATTTTCCCTTTGTGTAAAAGGAAAATGTTTGCGGTAGGAAGGGACTTGCTTTAATTTACATTCTTGAAGTGATGAGAAGAGATGTAGCATATCAATTCATTTTTCCTTACTGTAATGAGATGCCAAAGGATGGAAACTTTATAAAGAAAAAGCTTCTTAACTTACAGTTCTGGGACTCCAAGAGCATGATGCTAGCTAGCATCAACACCATGTGTATGACTTAGGGCAGGGATGTGTGATCACACAGCAGATAGGAAGCCACATTGAGACTGTGTGTGTGTGTGTGTGTGTGTGGAGGGGATCAGTGGGGTTCATGAGTACTGCATTAATCTCTTCTGAGGAGATATCCTTAATGACCTAAAGGCCACTCACTAGGCTCTACCTCTTAAAAACCCACTACCTCTCAACATAGTCAGATGAGGACCAGGCTCATAATATACAAGCCCTTGATGGGTTGCACTCAAACCATATCAAGAGGGAAGGAAAGGGGTAGGGGAAGGCTGCTATAATAACCCAGGAGAGAGATACGGGTAGCTTGACCCCAGGGGACCATAATGGAGATGCTGAACTGTGTGTGGTTTGTGCATGAAGGTGTGGCAGGAAATCTAAGAGACTCAGCTAACTGGGCATGGAGTGAGAAAGAAATGGAGGAACCAGATGATTCCACAGTTTTTGGCCCAGTAACAGAAATGATGGTGTTGCCATTTAATAGGACTATGAACCTGCAGGAGGAACAGATTCAGAGAGGACATCCTCTCAGGTTTGGGTGTAACGTGTCCCAGATGTCCATCAGACACACAGGTGGAGCAAGGGAATAGGAGTTCTTGGCAGATGCTTCAACAGAGCTTTAAAGGTGGTGTCATCAGCTTGTGCTGGGTATTACATATTTACAAACAAGGCACAGCATTCTTATGCTGCTAGCACTTAACACAACTCTGAAACCAAATGAGTGATTAACTAAATATAAATAGAATTACAATCGCAATGAAGTTCAAATCACAACGGTATTGTGACAGATACGGTGTTTTGCTGAAACAAGACATAGGTGTTAGGTTTCCCAGGAGAAAGGTGTGTTTTCACATTTTTCATTTGCTTTTGTTTCTGGTTCATCTTTCAGAGTTATTTTCCTTTGAGCCCAGTGGACCTTGCTCTCTCCTGCTCCACCCCGTCTCTACTCCTTCCAGACTGGAAATCCAGCACATTTGAAGGCTGCTATCAACAGAAGCAACAGGCCATTGTCGGCTCTGTTCATGAGTGTCTACCTGGTCATCTGCTTCTACACTTTGTTTCTTAGCTATTCTCCATACTGTTACCATGTTATTCTTCTCAGAGCACAGCTGGGATTACATCATCGCTATACTTCAGTTTAAAGGCATCCAGCTGGCTGGCTTTCAACTAAACAATGTCGAATGTCTTAGCTGTCATTCACAGAGTCACCATCTGTCATTCTGTGGGCTGTGCATGTGACATGCCCCAGACAGGGCCCGGTTATGTTTCAGAATCATGGATTCCCCACCATAGACCTCAACCCATACCCAAGGATTCAATTGCCCTAGAGTTTTTTCAGTTCTGAGAAATCCCTTCAGGTGTGTGTTCTGTAGTCTCCAATTCTTGTTTCTCATTGAACATCTGCTGATGCCGAGTTCTCTCAATGCCATGTCCCATTTCTATGATCTGGAAGTTTCTCTGAGTTCTCTATAGCTTTAAACCCATTAGGAATGTTCTCTAGGCCAAAGCCATAGATGTAGTTTTATTCTTCTCTGTCTTAGTCCCCATGAGGTCTTGCCTACAAGATGCATATAGTGGATTCTTTGCAGCAGTACACGGCATTCACTTTTCTGCCTGGTTCTGGGTTTGCTGCTCTTATGCATTATGTAATTAACTTTAAACTGACGTCTGAAGTTGGATGCTTCCAAACATTCCTACGTTAAGTTAAGGAGAAACTGCCCCAAGGCCAAGTATTGGGTGAGTGGGGAGAGCTGGCATGGAGCATGAGTAGACAGTTCCTTTCTAGAAAGCTCTACTGAGGCAGGAAAGCATACGGATTGCTTTGCAACCCGGGACTCTGCTTGGCTTGGANGATGCACACATTCCTTTTAAGACAATTCACCTTGAAGCCTGGCCCTTCCATCTGCATCCAGCTGCACATGTACCCTGTTCCAAACAATGTGGCTGTCAGTGACAGCCCTTCTGAGTCATGCATTCATTTGTGAGAGAAAGTTGAGTTGCATTATGGGCATTTGAGTGGAGAAAGAGGGTGCTTCATGAAAGCTGTTACTAACTTTAGGAATAACACAAAGCTTGTAATTCTGACAGGAGGGCCAAATCCCTGCCATGCTTTACTGGCATGGCAGGTTGTGGTGGGATGAGGGTTCAAAAAAAAAGTGGGGGGGGGAGGACACGGAGACCAGAGAGCTGCTGCTAGGATGCTCATAGCTCATCTCACCACCTGTATCCTTGCACACTTGCATACATCACTGCTCCAACCCACACAGTCCACAGAACAGGAAGCTATTCAGAAGTAATTTCTCTGCCTCTTGATAGAGCATCTTCATTCTGAGAGAATCAATAGCCTGAAAATGAATTTTAAAAGGACTTCTTTGCAAGTCAGTGTTGTTTGGGAGAAGTAGGAGGGAACGTCGTCTCTAACCCAGAGATAAATACATACAGTCTGAGGCTCTCGTGGTATTTCACCTCCCAGACTACAAGTTATCAAACACTTTAATATTTAAAGCCTCAAATTAACTTCAAGATAACAGTAAAATGCACCAATATCCTTTACCCTGATAAGAAGTGCATGAATGGCTCTAAATTAACGCCAGTGCACATGCTCAGAATCTATTAAGGAAACACAGCAATTTGTATGCCCGGCTAAGCCCAGGCCGGCTCATTCTGCAGTCGAGGAGGGTTGGAGCTGTTGAACAATGCCAAAGAGGAAGCAGCAGCGTGGCTTCTAAACAGCAACAGAAGCAGGCTGGCCACAGCCTGGGTCTGCCCAGCGCAGCTGCACTGGAGCCAGCTGCCTTTTTCAATCCTCTCTGGTGACTAATCCCTAACATTGGCATTCTGTATTGTGTTTCCCCAGTGTGGCCACATACTAGATCTGATCATGTTCTCATCCCCCTTTGCGGGGGNGTAGGCAGGGGGTTGATGACCGGTTGTTGTATTACAAGTCAGGAAACTGAGGCATACAAAGGTTAAGCAGCTTACCCATGCTTAGGAGCTATTTTACCAGCCTGTCACGTCAGCCTCCTGTGGATTTTTGGAGATCTACTTGACATCACCTTTTAAAAGTAAAACGTGCGTAACCGTGACTAGGCAGTTGTAGTTCTTGGTGTCTGCCCTATACACACTGGCATGGGGGGTTCTTCCCGGAAGTAGGAGAAAAGAGCAAAATGTCAAGCTGCAGACTAATAGATACAGTATTTATATAATAACAGACAAACACTGATTTCCATGTGCAGAGACAGGTTCTGGTCAGTGGCTCAGCAAGAAGATACAGCAGCAGTCAGCAACAACAGCTTCTTGGAAAGAAAAGGAGGAGTTTACTGATGAGCATAGCTGTGTGATGGGCATGCTTGGTTCTTGGCGGATTGAGAGCTGCAGCATGAGATAGAAAAGGCTCAGTGCAGCTGTGTTTTCTACCCTTTTCTCCCTATGTTACAAAAGTGACCTTGAATGAAGTCCATATCTGGGTTTGGGCATCTCCAGAGCATTTTATGAAACATGTGAAATCACTTGCAGCAGGACCCCAGACAGTGCTGAAGGCATCCCGAATTCCAACTCCAGCACTGTCAGGGAGAAACATTCTACACTGGCCTCATCACCTACCACATGTGCAGGGCATNTTTCTGCCCCCCTGAGGCTTACAGATTAAAAGTGGCCAGGTGATGTCATTCTTAATTGTGCAGAAGGCTTCTCAAAGTGTATAAAGGACTTCAGGAAGAGTCTGTTACCATGCCAAGAACCCCGCTTTCCCTCTCCCTTTCTTGAGCTCCTGGGAAGGCTCTGGCTGCACTGCGCATTGGGAAGAGGTCTTTGACTCTGCATCAGAAATAAGAGTGCAGATGTATCCCAGATGTAAACTGGCTCATGGGGTACAGGACATCTGAAAGCTCTGTGAACTCG
>LZPO01097262.1:26056-36991 GCA_001675575.1 Neotoma lepida | reverse complement strand
TGTTACTGTGGTTGCTTTGCTCTGCTTTTTTCTTCCTACACGCGTCTTCCATCAGTCATGGAAACACCTCCGTCATCGTGAAACTTCTGCTCTGTTCCATTCTCTTCCTCCTCTCCCTCTAGACCATGGGTTTGTTTTTTGCAGGTATTAGACATTTTGACTATGTTCCACATATTTAATTCCTTCTTCCCTTTGGAGATTGAACCTAGGAACCTAGACCTGGTGCTTTTATGTTCTGTCAGCAATTCCCAGTCCCTATTGTATATGTTCCAATTTTGAAATACTATTTTTTCCTATTGTCTTTTGTTTCATGCCTCGGTTTGAATATTTCCTACTGGATATAATCAGTACAGATCAGAGCCTTGTATTCTGCGTGTTAAACTTGCTGGTAACTCCAGCTAATGAGCTCAAACATTATCTTTTCTGTCAGGGAACATCCATTTAGTTAATATTTTTGTAGATTATGAGCTATGTTAAAATCATTTTTATTATCATATCTAATATCCACCTTTTTCTATCATCATAAACTTGTTGAAAATAGTTATTTTATAAAGTTTGTCAAATAACTTTAACATCTGGATCCTGTGGACATATTGGTTTTGCGGTCTCTCTCTTGATTTTGGGTCACACGGTTCCTTCTTTTGCTGTAGCTAGTAATTTTCGATTTTTTTCCCTTTTTTAGATAGGACTTAATCCTTTCCTCTGGTGGAAACAGAGGAGTGGCAGATGCTCTGTCACAGCCAAGGTCAGAGCTGNGGTGATAGTTGGTTAGTAAATGGATTTAATAAAGAGTGATTAATCTTGGACCTTCCAGGATGCTTTGTTCTCTTTTGCCTTCAAAAATATATTTTTTTAATTACTTGTATGTGTCTGTGCATGGATTTATGTATGTGAATGCAGTGCCTGTGGTGGCCAGAAGAGGGCATCAGATCCCACAGAGCTGAAGGTGGTTGTGAGTCACCCAATGTAGATGCTGGGAACCGAACCTTGATTCTCTGTATGAGCAACAAGTTCCCTTAAATACCGAAGCCATCTCTCTGGTTCCTAGTTTTGTGTTAAATAGAGATACAGGGTTGTTTCATCAGATGTGTTTAATTGAAGTTGCAAAATTCAAATTCTTGTATCATGAGCCCGTGCTTTCCAGAAATTTCNATCNATGTTTGCATTGACGTTCTGTGTAGCCCCAGAACTCAGCTAATATCAAGCAGCAATAGGTCTGTGTTTTCAAGGACTCCCAAGTGTCTGAACTCCACTGCCTTTGTTTTGCAGTGGGCCCTACACAGCCCCCTGCTGTGCTNTACACAGACTCCTCACTCTCCTCTCCAGACCCAGATTCAAGCTCCCTCCCAGTGCGGTTTCCCTCTCCACGGTCTCTCCTTTGTGAGCTGTTGACTCTGCCAATTCTCAGGCATGGCTTCTTTCTACAGCTTCCAAACAGGTCCTGTCAGAGGCACAAGAATGGACCTTGTGCCTCACCAAGTATTGGAGCTATAACTGATGGAGATCCCCAGTTGCCAGCCTCTGAAATCTGTCATGCCCTTGTGCTGAGGCCACTCCTTACAGAGGCTGCCCCTAGCCAGTGAAGGAGGATCTCAAGGCTATAAGGCATACCCAGGACTCCCCTTCTGACTGACTGCAGCTAAGGGCTCCCTAATGGCTTAGGCTGAACTTCCTTCTGCACCAAAGCTGAGCTTCTGCTCTGCCAGCCTTCACAGGCATCATGGTGTTATGATTGTCCTCTCCTCAGCTCCTTCCTTATGTTCCCTTACATGAGGTCACTGCAAGAATGATGCCATCTTTTCTGCTTCTTGGGAGATCTGGATTCTTATAGGTTGTTTCTATATTTGAATCATCTGGGTGTCTATCCCAGGTGGGACAGCTGGTNGGCCACCAGTGAGCTCAGCCCATTTGGAAGCATGTGTCTTAATATTTGAGTGATTAATCTGTCCACCCCCCAGTNTTTCTCTCNTCTTTCCTAAACTTGTGTTCAAACTAGGATTAATAATGTTAATTTACCCAAAAGGCCAAGAAATTAAGAGAGTCATTTCCCCTTTGCTTTCAAATTTTAGGTAAGATAAATAAGGTAAANAAGACTCATAATAGGACTTAAAAATCCTATTTTCTTGTTCCTTTCTTGAAGCAAACAAACAAAAACTTATCAAGGTATTGGCCTATGCAGTTCAGAGGGAGAATCCCCAGAGACAGATACTGGAGTAGGTTGGTAAATTAAGATGAACTTTTTTTGAGANAAGGTTTCATTATATAGCCCAGGGTGGCCTTGAACTCAGAATCCTCCCACCTCCGTCTCCTAAGTACTGGCATGTAGATATGTATGCCATGACCTATTGAAGGTTGAGTCAGTTTTTGTTGTCTCAAAGGGGCTTCTTCTCACAAGGTGCCATCGGGTAAATGTTCACAAGATAGTCCCTACATGTAACAAAGTGTATTTGTNGCCCTGAGGGAAGCCACAAATCTTCAAAGAGACCTGCCAACTCTGTTGGAGAGCAAGACAGGTTGCAAGAGCAAGGNCTCTGAGCCAGACCTCCTGGCTGAGACTTCCCTCATCTAGATGGAGGGTTGAGTAGAGCACAGAGAATGAGATTAAGGCTACAGGAATGTGCTTTGCTGCAGGAGTGGGGAGCACCCTGGGTGGCTTTTGCCTTGAGGATGGATCTAAGTTACTTAACGTTCTGAGGTGTGAGATAAAGCATCTTATCTCTCAGTTCTTCCCCTAATTAATTATGGCACCGTGGCTGTTTCATTATTCTCAGTTTAAGCCTTCAGAGTCACAATAACCTTGTCTTTTACAAGAATAATGTTGTTACCCTTTACAGAGAACACCTCTGGGTGGGGGCTAGCACAGAAGTGGGACCCGACTTGCAGAAAAAGCAGAAGTTGCCTGTGCCCTGTGCCCTTGGAAGTTCTGTTAATACCTCAGGGCCACTGGGGCTGAATGCCTGGGAGAAGCCCCTGCTAACACTTGCCTTGAAGCTCCTTTGGGCAGCAAGGGCTTCCAAANTTGGGTAATACTTCAGCCTTAAGGAGCTGGATGGGGCCCAGGAAGCATGAGACGTTGGGGCTCTGGGAACTCCACACCCTATTTTAGGAGCAAGACCCTTTACTTTACTTGGGCCTTCTAGAATCCCACCTTAAGTAGGGACAGACCTCCACCCCCTAGGATGCCCAGGGCCTGAGGCCTATGCAGAAAAGAAAGCCTTTCAGAAGAAATGACAGCCCAGGACTAGGCACTATAGGACTGCTAAAAGCAAGCTGTGAGTATGTTGTGTGGATTTTCCTGGGGAGACATGGACAAATGTCTACTTACCCCAGATAGGGCATGGACAGCTGACCAAAGGAACAATTCCACTCAAATCTAGTCTAGTGAACCAGTGATGTAAGATGAACTTCTAACCAGTCTTATTAATAAACACGCGGAACAAGAAATAAGGGTAAAAATCTGACAGAGATCAGAGGAATTAGGAGCAAGCCACCACTCGCCTCACCTCACCAACGCTGTCTCTACTTCCCAGGAGNGAAGCGGATGAAAGAGCGAGACTTCCGGTCTAACCTGGCTTTTTATGCCTGTCCATCTGCTAACTAATTTCCCATCCTCCCAAGCTACATCACTTCCTGTCTTGTCTGCATGGATCTTCAGAACTCTAAGGTTGATGCTGGGATTAAAGGTGTGTGCCACCACCTCCTACTGCTAGTTCCCCATGTGACCTTGGAGTCACAGAGAACCAAATGGATTAAGGGCGTGTGCTAACTTGCATGGCTATTGTTTTTCTACTAGTGACTGGCAGCCCCGTTTTTCCTCTGACCCTCAGATAAATTTTATTAGGGAAGATAAATAAAATATCACCACACAGTGAGTTAATTGAGGTAACATAGCAGGGGGAGTGAGTGGCTCTTATAGGAGAATGGGTGGCTCAAAGGCAGCTTTATCACCCCAAAGCCCATCTAGCATGGGTGAGGACCCCAAAAAGCTGCATCCCTGGAACTCTGCACAACTTGCAGCCAGCTTGGCTGGCTGTCTCCTCTCCCAGAGATTGTTACTGCTTAGATTATGTCGGGGTGGGGGTCTGGTGGATCTTGTCACTTCTTGAGTTTCCTAAGCCTGGGAAGTTGAGCGAGCTTCTCTCCTCCCACCAGGAGGCATGTTTTAGTTCAGAGGAAAACAGCAACAGGAGGAACTGGAGAGATAGAAGAGATGTCAAAGCATTTGGGGTTTAATTGCTGTCTGATGCTGAGGGTCACCTTTCAGACGGTGGGGACAAAGGGTTAGGTCTTTGTTGCCTTTCCCTCTCACACCTGTTTCCCCAGCTTCACCCTACACATAGAGCACACAAGACCTGGTTCACTCTGTGTATCCATTGCTCAAGACCCACAGAATTCTAAGGAGTCTTTAACATGTCCTAGTCCCAGTGTCCCCACTGGCAGACTGGACCGAATGTCAGCAGTACAGCCTCAGAATCCGAGTCTCTGTGTCATTGTTCCTTCAGAGGGCTCCCGAGCCCATTTCTGCTCTATTTCCTCAGTCCCCAAGGGCTGGGGCAGGAGGAGGAGATGGAAGCCCAGCAGAGGGGCTGATGTGATTGGAATGTTCACCTGGCTTCTGCAGTCCTTCCCAGACATTTTTGCCTGAAGCTGTCACAGCAGTTGCTGATGCCCTTTGAGCCCAGGTCAGCAGACATAAGATAGTGGTGAGTTAGAACCCACAGACACCAGCAGAGTGAGCACCATTCAGACCTGAGCCAACTCACTTCACCTCACACTGCATCACCAAATCTGGAAGACTTGGGGGCCGGTGCAGCCCTGGCCTGGCTCTGACCTGCTGCATTTCCTCATCTTCTCTTCCCACATCCTTCTCCACATGGCATCCCTGCATCTCAGGTCCCAGCCTGGTCAACTCCACCCTCTTCTTCCACCCTCTTCTTCCTTCCTTTCCAGTGGGATGCACTTACTGTCTGGACATCTTCCTTGCTGATACCCTTGTTGCATCCAAATGCTAAGCCCAGTTTCCAGTGGCCCAAGGAGTCTGACCTTCCCCACTGATGTCTTTATCACATAGTTTCATGGCTAATCTGCCTTGTTTCTCTCTTTAAATCTACCCTCTGCCTGGCAATGTCCTATTTGTTTGTTTATCTATTTATTTTTGTGTATAATGTGTACATATATGGGCATGCACCTGCCACACTATACACATGGAAGCCAGAGGACAACCTCACGCAGTCACGTCTCTCTCCTCACCTCTGCATGGGTTCTGGGATTGAATTCAGGTTGACAGGCTTGCACAGGCTTTACCCACGGTACATCTTGCCAGCCATGGATTTCAATTTTTAATTTATTATGGTGTTGCCTAAATTCCTTCCCTGGGAGAGATGTAAACAATTTCTACTCCTTTTCCTTAGGTCCCAATGACAAACCAATATATGAGTCCACCAAAGTTCACTCTGAGCAGCAGTGTGTTTATGGACTGACTTACAGAGCATGGGTGAGGGGGTTATAGCAGACACATAGGTGATCATCAAGCAGCCACACTGGATGGTTGGCACCTGAAAGGGGTGATGGCTGCNGTATGGCTGTGCAGATAGAGCCTGTCCCTTCAGTGTTCCCCACCTATATCCTCTTACTCCTCCAATAAGACACAAGCAATCACAGTGGAACTACATAGAACTGCTTGGAAGGGGTGGCTGGATCCTCAGGTGAAGGTCCCATGACCCTCCTGGCCCCTCTTTCTATGAGGGAGGCAAAACAGTCAACAGACCCAGCTGTGAATGATCTTTTGCAAGCAGACCCAGAAGAATACCTAAAGATGGTGACAGTTTGGCTTGAAGGATAATCCTGTACAATGTGTGGTAAAATACATGTGACATAAAATTGACCACTTTAACTGTGGTGAAGTTAACAATTCTGTGGCATTTACTATGCTCCTGAAGCTGTACAGCCTTCACCTCTAGTGTGCAAGGCTTGCATCCTGTCACCAGAAGCGCAAGTCCTCTCTTTCTAGCCCCAAGCACCCCCTACTCTACATTATATCTCTATAAACTTGCCTTGGAAATGTCATATGTGTGGAATCATTGGCATCTTGTTTCTTATACCTCGAACACTATCAAGGTCAGTTTTTTTGTAACCAGTCTCAGCATTGCCTTTAGTAAAAGGCCAGATACAATCCTATCATGTGGACAAATCATGTTTCATGCCTGTATCTGTTGACAAGCTTCCAGAAGTTTCTACCATTGGGATTTTGTGAATAGTGCTGCTATGGACATTCATGGTTAGGTTTTTGTTCGGGTGCTGTTTTCAATTCTTTTAGTAGACACCTAGCAGTGGACTTGCTGGGTTAGAAAGTCTAAGTTTGATTTACTGAGGAGCCGCCATGCTGCTTTCCCCAGCAGCTGCTTGTGACAGGCTTTCTTTGGGCAGCCAACCTGCTCTCAAATCATGACACAGAGACATTATTAGTTATTAATGCTCAGTCTTATACTTGTCACACTAGCTCTTATAACTTATTTTAACCTGTTTATCTTCATCTACATTTTGCCTCAGGGCTTTTTACCTTTCTTTCATTCTGTATGTCCTACTCCATGGCTGGCCCTGGGTGTCTCCCTTTCTTTCTCCCTCATTCTCTCCTTTCTTTGCAGCCTAGATTTCTCTTCTTACTTATTCTCTCTGCCTGCCAGCCCTGCCTATTCCCTCTACTGCCTAGCTATTGGCCATTTAGCTTTTTATTAGACCAATTAGGTGTCTTAGGCAGGCAAGTGAAATAGCAACACATCTTTACCTAGGTAAGCAAATACAGCATAAACAAATGTAACACACCTTTACATAGTTAAATAGTCCACAAGATAAACAAATGTAACACATCTTTACATAGTTAAAGTAATAGTCCACAACATAAACAAATATAACATACCTTTACATAGTTAGTCCACAACATAAACAAATATAACATACCTTTACATAGTTAGTCCACAACATAAACAAATATAACATACCTTTACATAGTTAGTCCACAACATAAACAAATATAACATACCTTTACATAGTTAAACAAATACAACATAAACAAATGTAATACACTTTTACATAGTTAAAGTAATATTCTGCAACATAAACAAATATAACACATTTACCTAGTTAAACAAATACAGCATAAACAAATTCAATACACCTTTACATAGTTAAAGTAATAGTCCACAACAGCCTCACCTTGTCACACTTAACATGCAGTGTTAGAAGATCCCAATCTGTCCCTCTTCACCAACACTTGTCGCTTTTCTTTTTAACATCATTGCCATTGCAGTGATACCCATGTGTAGGTGGGATGCAGTTCACAGCTAGTCTCAGAAGTGTCTGGCAAGTGGTAGAGCCCAGAAAGGGAATCATGGTTTCCTTCACTTGCCACAGGAAAGGCACCTCCTGCCCCATTAGACTCGCTGAGCTTCCGTGGGTGACTCTGAGAAGGGTCAACGTGTTAGACAACAGCTGGTGACATGGCTCAGGTAAAAGTACTTGTCTCCAAGTCTGTTGACCTGAATCTAATCCCTGGGACACACACAGTGAAAGGAGAGAACTGAGTCCCACAGGTTTTCCTTTGACCTACCTACACACACTGTAGCACCCCCTCAAAACTAGCAAGTACAAAGAAAAGAGAATTTTTAAAATATTTGACAGAAAATGTCAAGGAAGGAAGGATTTATTTTGCTCCTGGGTTCAATCCATCACGGCTGACTCCTCCATCATGTCTGACTCCATCATGGCTGACTCTGTTGTTTCTGGGCCCATAGTAATGTAGAACATCACAGTGGTGGTATCATATGTCAGAGTCTATCACGGTGGACAGGAAACAGAGAAATGGAAGATAAGCCAGGGCTGGGTCAAGATGCAGCTCAAGGACATGGTCTCAGTGACCTATGTCCTCCAACTAGTTCTTACATACTACTTTTTATTACATCCCAATTATGAATCCATCAAGAGATCAATTCAGTCATTAGGTCAGAGCCCCAGGATCTAATCTCTCCCAGAGCCCATCAGCTGGCATCCAAGTCCCTAATACGTTAGTAGGCACGGAACATTGCATATTGGAAACACAATAGTCGCCCTCTCCACCTCCTGTCACAGGGCAGCTGTTGGAGCGTACTGTCATGCTCATGGGTGGGGTTGCTCTTTGCAGGGGTCTAGATCCATAGTATCTCTTCCATCTTGTGTCCACCTGCTCCACATGGAATCTTTTAGAGGTGTGTGTGTGTTTTAAAAAGGGGGTTCATGTAGCTAAGGCTGGCCTTGAACTCCTGATCCTCCAGCCTCTGCCTCCCAAGTGCTGGCATTACAGGCATGTACCACCACACCTGGCTCCACACAGAATCTAGACCTGGGGGACAATCCTCCTGGACTCTAATGTGCCTGCTCACACACAAGGCACAGAGATTCCTGCTTTCTGTTTCTATTTCGTTTCCTGCTGTGACTTCCCACTCACTGTGACTCTAGGATCCTGAGTTTCTTTTATTTCTTCAAATGCTGTGTGCAACAGGTAGGTCGCTGCCTTCAAGGGTTGCTTTCATGTTAGATTGTCTGAAAGTAGTTTGGGTATCAGAGCTGTTACAGAAGCCTAGGGCACAGCCCAGCACAATGGGTGTTTTCCTTATCCTTTGGGAGGCAACCCTTACGGGAAAACCTCTTGGCAAGCGTTGTCATGTTCTTGTCCCTGTATCTCAGCTGGGGTCACAAGCCCCATGTCAGATTAGTTCAAGTGGTTGTTTGGAAGCAATGCAAGCCAATATCAGTTAGCCTAAAACAGGAATTCAACTTCACCTGGAAGATGTGCAGTAGATCACAGATGGATGGAGAGCTGAAGGGTGAGGCTTCTGATGATTGGGTATCAAATGGGTACCTATAATCCAATGGTTCTCAACTTGTGGGTAGTGATACCTTCGAGGGGTTTAATGACCCTTTCACAGGGTCACCTAAGACCATCAGAAAACATATTTACATTACAATTCATAGCAGTAGCAAAATTACAGTTATGAAATAGCAACAAAAATAATTTTATGGTTGGGGGCCACCACAGCATGAGGAACTGTATTAAAGGGTCACAGCATTAGGAGGGTTGAGGACTACATCTGTAATAGGTACCACTTTGAGGTAGACCATGTGGCTAGGCAGAAGAGTGGGGGGCTGCAGTTTCTAATCCCACCATCACTGTGTCCAATGTCTAAGGGCTAAGTCCTCAAGGCCAAGGGTAGTTTGAGTAGGAGAGCAGGCAACTGTGCTGCCTACAGACTCTAGGCATATTGGGAATTCTTTAATAGGTTGATTTCTGCNGAAGTGCTAAACAGACCCCCAAGGAAAAGGGTCTTCGTGACGGATGTTTCTCCTTTGAACTGGAGTTTTCAGAGGAACACATACCTGTGTTAAAGATTTAAGGGTAACTGACTAATTAGAAGTTGAGGTTGCAGAGAGTTGGAATGACACAGATCCAGGGTCAAGTATCTTGGGCTTTCTGAGGTCCTCTTGATAGACATTCATTGCTAACCTCTGTGCCAGAACTAACATCTTTGTGACTGTCAGGTAAGTCCTGTGGAATGTATTAATTTAACAGATCAGGAGCTTCCAACCCATCCCAGAGCTAAGAATGTCATCAGACAGCATCTGTCTATAACCTGCCTACATATTGTTCCCACCAATGTACTGGAAAAATATCCTGAGTGTTGATTTTCTTCTGTCCTATATCTGTAAAAGCAACATGAAATCATTTCCACATTAGAACGTGGTATTTGGCTTGACCTGGATCTATGTTTCTGGGCCAAGCTCACTCCTGTTTTGATCAGGAATAAACCATAACTTATTCCCTTTGAGGTGAGTGCTGTGTTTGGGGTGACACTCTGTGTTCTGTGGGTGCACCTTGCACCAATGTCTCATGGAGAAGTTCAAGTGCAGTGTCTCACCACCCCATGGACTCAAAAATCTCTAGGGGTGGGAGAAGGACTGGAGAGATGGCTCAGTGGTTAAGAGCTCTTGCTGCTCTTGCAGAGGACCTGAGTTTGACTTATAACTCCAGGGAATCCCAATGTCCTCTTTTGGCCTCTGCAGGCATACATCTGTACAAATATATACACATAAACAAAAATAAATTAAAACAAATAACCCTTAGGGCTGGAGAAATGGCTCAGGGGTTAATAGTACTTGTTTGTGCAGAGATGTGGGTTTAGTTCCCAGCACCCACACAGCAGCTAACAACCATCTGTAACTTCAGTTCCAGGAATCTGATGGCTTTTTCTGGCCTCCATTGACACCAGGTATATATGTGGTAAACAGACAGGCAGGCAAAACAGGCTCTGAGCCTAGATTTCAGCACATTCTTTCTCTGTGATTGTGAGCGTGGGCCTGGCCCTGGCACACACTTTAAGCATCTCAGGTTCAAGATCAATGCTCTGGCAGCCCTCTCGCTTCCTGAACATTCAGAATTTCAATTCAGAAATCTCTGTGTGAGAAGCAAACTCTACCAGAAGCCACTGTGTGGGGGTGTAGGTGACAAAGAAGATACTGCATCAAGGAGAGGCAGTAGAGCCTTGGTGGCCATGAAAACATTTTCTCCATTAGCCAAAGCTAAAACTCATGTCATTTTGTGGATTTAGCAAAATGGGAGCTTCTTTTTTGTACCAAACGATAATACAGTGTGTTTGTTGAGTGACTAACCTTTGCATTGTACCCAAGAGTTCAGAAATGGTGATGCTTTCTCTATACTGGCCTGGATATTATAAGTTAGGAAAGACACAGAGACAGGCTGCAACTTGCCCTTGGGTGCACAGCTGGTGGTGGCTGAGCTGCTAGGGAGTCCAGTGCACCTGGCTGCACAACCAGCCTCATATGACATGACATGCTGCCTCTGATTTGCTGATGCATGGTTTTTTTGTTTTGTTTTGTTTTGTTTTT
>LZPO01097262.1:0-23625 GCA_001675575.1 Neotoma lepida | reverse complement strand
ATTCCAGGTTACAGTCCATTGTTGCAGGGAAGTCAAGGCAGCAGAAGCTTGAAGCATTTGACCATGGTTCAGCAGAAAGCAATGGATCAATGAACNCATGCTGGTGCTTAGCTCACTTTCTCCACTCAGGGTCCCCTGCNTAGGGAATAGCGCTACCCGCAGTTGGCAGGTCTTCCCACCTCAACTAACATAATCAATATAACCCCACAGACCTAGTCTAGACAGTCCCTCATTGAGACTTCCTTCCCCTAGACTGTGTCAAGTTGATAACTAAAACTAACCACCACACTGGGTAAACTGAGATTAGCCATGGTTGCCTTAGTCAGGAGCAGATAAACTGAGATTAGCCATGGTTGCCTTAGTCGGGAGGACAGAGCTCTGCAGCGTATCTGTTTCATAAACTTCCATTTCCTAACGTCATTGTGATATTACAGTTGGCCAATACCAGTCATCATTTTTAAACAAACAAGGGCCTTTCTCCTGAAAAGCATTTGTCCGCTCAGCTTCTAGTCCGATTGCAATCCTCCCCCTCACCTTGTGCCTGGTGTTACTTTTCTCCTATCCAGAAAAGGAATGAGAAGTGACTGAGAGAAGGGTCTCCTCAGCCACCAGATCTCTCTTCATTACTTCCATATTATGAAATGAGTTGAGGAAATGCTTATAGTCTCAAGATCCTCATGATTCAACTTGAAGTTGAAAATAATTGCAGCTGTGCAGATGAGGGTAATACTGGTAGATTTCCTGATGCCCTGGCCCACTTTCTGCCTATGCAAGTACCTTATCTAATGACGGTACATTTGTCAAAACTAAGAATCTGGTGTTGGCATAGTGTTGTTAATGAAGCTGTAAACTTGGTTGGATATCCACAGATTTTCCGTTAATGTCCCTTTTGGTTGCAGGATTGAATTGGGGACCCCTATAGCTTACAGCTCCCAAGGCACCTGTTTGGCAGCTTGAGGAATGCCCGCAGTTTCCCTTGTGGTCCTTAACATTGTTGCTTAGAGAACATGGCCAATGGTATTATAGGATGTTTGCTCATGAGTAGGCTGGAGATGTGGATTTAGTGGCAGAATATCACAGTGACTCTGTACCTTTCTTCATGTCATAGGATGGTCATGTGATAACACTCTGACTCATTACAGTTGATGTCAGCCTTGGTGCTCAGGGACAGGGGATTTTTTGCAATACTGTGAACATATTTTCCTCTCTATACACAGCTTGTTAAGAAATCTCATTTAAAGGGGTGCATTGGTTGTTTATCAAACTGAGGCACAGGGGCTGAGGAAATGGCTCAGCTGGGAAATGGCTTGTCATCAAGCACAAAGACCTGGGTTTGGGCCCCAGAAACCCAGATAAAAAAGAAAGAAAGCTGGGAGAGATGGCTCATGCTTGTAATACCAGCACTGGGGAGATAGAAACAGGTGGATTCCTAAGGCTTGCTGGGCAGATGGCCTAGCCTACTTGCTGAATTTCAGGCCAATGAGAGAGAGTGACAAATGACACCTAAGTTGTTGTCTGGCTTCCACACAAATGCACACACACACACACACACACACACACACACACACACACACACACCAGACTCACTTCACTTTATTGGTTCTTCTTGCCAATCAGGGAGAAGCCAGACCCATAGACCATGAGCAGTTAGTTTCATTGGAAGTCTGGGTCTGCCCCACAGTCATGGATCTTGAGTGTGGATCTCTGCAACACTGGGAAACTCTCAGAAATGCAAATTGGCAGGTTCTACCTGACTATAACTTGGACCATGAGTAGCTGGGAGAGGCAGTCTAAAGTATGAGCAGCCCCCCCAAACCTCAAGGGGTTTCTGAGGAAACTCCTGGGAACCCCTCATTGTCCTGGTGGAACTTTATATAATTAGTGGGAATGTGGCCCAGCACTGAGAGCTCTCAGTCTCCTCAGTGATTTTCCTGTGTAGTTACTGAGAGTTTGGGCTCCCTAGCCACAGGCAGCTTTGTGAGCTTGCAGTTGAAGCAGAATGGCCTTCCGCAGGCCATCTTCATCTGAATAATGGTGCCTTCTATTGTTTATGGCAGATTTTCTTCATCTCTCTAATCTGTATCATAAAAGAGTGGAAATGTAATTTCCCAGTTAACTTGTATTTAACATGAAAAATGCCTTGCTCGAGTCAGAACAAAGGGAAGGCATCCTTCAGGGGCTAACAGCCTCTGTTTAGTGGAGGCGCAGCCTTCCCCCTCAATTTGCTTTTCCTAAATTGATTATCTTCAGGGTGCCTTTCTCCTCCACAGGCTTACTTCCATAGATCTGGCCTGATAGGTAAAGTGAGGCAGTCCTCTGGATTTAGGCCACTTTCCTAGTGTGAGTGTTTGCACAGGTTGACCTGACTCAGGACCCTCCCCCTCCCTCTTTCTCCTCTTCTTCCTCCTCCTTCTTTTCTGAGTCAGTGTCTCTTTGTTGCCCAAGCTGGTCTGAAAGCCTGGGCTTCTGTACTCCTCCTTCTCACCAGTGTGCCTCCTGAGTGTACTGGCTAGACCAGGAATTCCGAGGAGGAATTCTAAAAAGTGATGGTGATGTCTGTTGGGGAGCAGGTGCAGTGTTATTTGGTATATTCAACTTTCAGTGACCTCTGTGATCTTAAGCAGACCTTGTTAGGTAGTTAGACAAGTTTCAGCAGGTTTGAGGGGCCCTGGGATGGTTTCTCCATCATATGACAAGCAGCCTGTAAGACCCCACATTGAAACTGTAAGACTCTGATTATTCTTCTAAAGAATGGGCTCTGAGTCTTGTCTTTGGCCTTGAGTGGAGACATGGCATCTGCCTAAAGTTCTTATGAATACCATAGAGCTGGAGGCACTCTGGTTAAGAAAAAGCCATACCATCATCCCTTCCCTGATCAATCCAAATGGGCCTGCCAATCACCTGGGAAGGAAATCACCCCTCAGGAAGGCCATTTCTTTAAGAGATTTTACCAAATAAGATAAAACCTACCTAAATATGTAGGTCGGCACAATGCCTTTGACTGTTGTCCACTCTCACCCCTTGAGTATCCCCTACACAGTGATCTCTCTGTCCACTGTTCACTCCTACCCCTTGAGTGTGTTTTCCTCTGCATTAGGCCCTTTGACTATTGTTCACTCTCATCCCTCAAGAGTATGTATGCTCTACACAGTGGTCGCTCTGTCCACCCCTACCCCTAGAGTCTGTTTTCCTCTGCTATGGGCTCTTTGAGCATTACTTGTTGTCACTCTTGAGAGCTGCCTGTTATTCTGTGATACAGTCTCCCTTTCCTTCTACATTGTGGTCTATGTATCCCTCTGAAATCATTTGAGGGAACTCATAAGGACTAGAGAACTGAGGACACATGAGCGAGGTCCTGGTAACACCCTCAGCCTTAGGCCTGGTGACACTGGGGGCAGAGTCATCTTCGACATCTTTTGTAGGAAGATAAAACCTGGGTATAAATAGTAGGATGTTAGACTGCCTCCTTGGCCCCTGCTACCAGATGCCAGGTGTGATAGTGACAGATATTGTTAAATGTCCCTGGATGATAGAGACAGCAAAGTCAACTCCAGCCCTATATGCCACCTATCTCAGGTGACATATGTCATAGCTCTGCCAATAAATGTCTGCTTAGCTGTCCTTGGAGGATCAGGGTCTTCAAGAGTCTGGGTTGGCCAGCTACCACCCAGGCCCAGAACCAGACTATGAAGTGGCCCATCCCAACATCCACCTCATCTATGAACTGTTGGAGCACGTGAAGGGGATGAACCTACAGATCCAAAACAGGCTCTCCATGACACAGGACAACAACAAGATATCCAAGAGAAGCCCCAGCGAGAGCCCATTATCAGGTTAGTAGCAGACACCAATGACTCGTGGCAATGAACATTTGCAAATGAAGATGAATGAACCAAAGGATACACTGTATGACTCAATGGGACATACTACAGTTTCCACAAGATTCTTCTTTTTTGTTTTTCTTTTAAATTTGGTTTTGTTTTTTGGGGGGGAGATTGCAAGTGCAGAGAGTGGATGTGAGGAGATGGGGAAATAAGTGGTATCAGAATGCATGATGTGAAATCCACAAAGAATCAATTAAAATTTAAAGAAAAGAGAGAGAGTGTGTGGGTTGGCTCTGGGGCATCCTCCTCAATGTGGTCTCTGGGCCACAGGGTTTTTTGTAGGTTCATCCCCTTCACGTGCTCCACACCTACAGGATATTCCTGTGGGACTTTCTGGAGGTCCTGGAAGTAGAGATGGGTATCTTACAGATAGAGTGGGTAGAGTGAAGCATCCCTTGGATCCTGAGATGGCCTAACATCATCCCTAAAGGGATAGCAGCCCTGCTTTTCTGACTGGCTCTCTGTAACCCTCCTATCCCTGGTTCTGTCCTGCAGCAGCCCTGGGTCATGCTTTCCAAGCCCACTCTTATTGAGCCCTTGGCACCCCTGCCTGTTTGCTGCGTTATCTGGCCTCAGTGGCTCCTTATTGATGGTTTCAGGGCGGCCAGCTCCTGGCTAGGTACTGTGCTTTACTGAGCCACTAGTGCTGGTGCACCTCTGGAGAGAGTGGCTGTCAGGTGATAGTTAAGGCCCAGGAGTGATCTTGGACCCTCTTGCTTATGCCTTTTCTCTTAAGGCAGTACTGGGGTTTTGATACTCTGAATGTGGGGAGGGAGTATTAGCGCATTAGAAGCAGGGGCCTAGGAGAGTCACCCTCTGATCAGTATAAATCAGGTGTCTAGAAGCTGCTTTTCCTAAAGAGCATGGAGTCCTCACTTGGGCCTGTAAGATCACCAAACACAGGATGGAAGATACCTTTCCTTTCCTTTCGTGTTCTCCTTTTCTTGGGTCACTTGCTCACCTCCACTTAGGAATGTTAATCTCTCAAGGAATGTTCCTCTAACCCAGCTTACCACCCTTCAAACCTGAAGACACAGAGATAAGTCATTGCCTAAGCCTGCAGGCATCTTGGATTCTAAGAATAGCAGTGCCTAGCAGAACAGACCTCCTAACCTACCAACCTCAAGAGGGCAGTTAGCCATCATGTCAAGGCTGCACCCTAAAGCACAAGTAACCATCTCCTGAGAACCAGGCTTGTCCCCTGAAACAAAGACAGCAAGAAGGTCTTCTTTGAATCACCTTGGGATACTGTTGGTGAGAGGATGGGCAGGGCCAGACTGGTTACCTTACAAACACTTCTTGCCCTGTCGACCCTAACCTATTCTTCATTCAAGTCTAAGGCTCATGACAGTCCCTTGAGTATGGCCTTGGGAGCACTGGACCTCTTTATCTGTTCTTCCCAGTATGGCCACATCAGCTAAGGCCCCTTTGCCTTTTGGTACCACTTAGCCCTTCTCTTTCACTGGTATGTTGGTGACAGGTGGATGAGCCTTGTTTGGGGGCTTCTGGAGTCCAGGCTTTTATTTTTCTTTCTAAAATCTCCAATAGCACATGTACTTATCCTCATTTCTGTTGTATTAAAGTCATGGAAACGAACTGAAAGCAAGCAGTTTTTCATGCCTGCTTATCTTATTNCGACATGTGTTTCCCACACNCGTCCTGAGGCCTACATTTGCCCCCTTTATATAAATATCTGTGTGGCTTCTTTGAAGAGGGTTTCCTTTTACTCAGCTTAGCAGGTTAATAGAATCAAATCTTCAAGGCTCTCACTACCCTGCAGGCCTATCCCACTTCCATTCGAGTCTTTACCTTGTGGGCTACTTTGATTCCATTAGTCAACCTGCTGCTGGCCTCTCCCAGTGCATTGAATGTAGAGAGCAGGTGTCCATCCTTGGCCTGCTGATAGGATTTCATTGATGCCTTTGAGGGGTGATCATAGTTTTTCTTTTAGAGATTTCACACTTGGAAGGAAAAAAGCAGTTGTCAGTGGGCATTTCCAGCTGTGACACAGGCCAGGATGTTCCCAGCCCTTCATCTTCATAGAAGCAATCCAGACAGATGGCAGGTTCTGCTTTCTCAACAGGATTTCCTCCCAGAAGACCAATGAACCCTTTATAGTCCACATCTGAAGCCTGGGGCCTGGCAGCCCTATGGAACCAAATGTCTGTGAAGATGCTCAGGCAGGCTGTCTCCAAGAAACTGACCAGGGAGACTTATTAGGGTGGCCGGCTGAGGCTACACTGCAGAGCAGACCCAGTACCTGGTAAAAAGAGTGTGAGACAAAGGAGAGGGCTCCTCCAATATCTGCCCACATTCTTTCCTCTCAGGAAGATTGTGATTATGAGTCTGGATATATCCAAGATCCACTGGCTTTGGGGTATGGATTTGGCATCTTGTTTTATCTAAATGTAGATGAGGACCTCAGCTGAAGGCAAGTGAATCAATAGAGTAGGAACAGGTTACTCCTACTTCAGAGGGAAACCAAGGTAAGGGAGAGGCTTCCCACCTCCCTGTCCCAATGCAGGATGGGGACAAGTAGACATTTTCTGGAGGCCAATTCTGGCCAGTGGATATTTTCTTCCTGGGATAACAATTAATGTTGATGAGCCTGCATACAGGGTCAGTAGGACCCATGTTGTGATTGTTTCACAAGGGCTCACTGGGTCCTCAAAGGGGATGTGGGATATGTGGAGTATGAAGGGTGAGACTAACACAGAAACAACTAGAGAATGAGACCAACAAGATGTGTAGAGATCAGAGCTTGTAAAATCCCAGGGGCTTGAGTGGGAATAAGTTTGGGGATCTAGGAAGGCTTCGTTTAGGAAAAGAGCCTTCTTGGCTTTGCAAGGGTGGCTTGTGGACAATGTTAGTGTCTCCAAATGCTACAGTGCTCTTGAGTTCCCCAATGACACAAGAACAGGAAACTCTGTCTCTCTTGGCTCATGTTCCTATCATGTGTGAAGAATCTAAAGGCAGAAGCCACAGAGGGAAGAAAGCATTGGCTTATTGGACAGATCATTTCTGTACATGATCAGCTGGTTGGCACCTACCTGGTCTGGATTCTATTGTATTAGGCTGGGGACCACTGAGCATACCCAAAGCCTTGGTTTTTACTTTGGCCAAAGCCTGCTCTTGGTTGGGTTTTGTTCTCCCCTCTAGGTGCTGGGTTCTGGACCTTCTAAGTTCACCTGCTGTTATGCTTCCTGATGGGGAACAGTGCATTGGAAAGCTGCATCTCAGAGGAGAGTGCCCAGGTGGCCCAAGTAGCCAGTTTTCTTAGAGATGCTGTCAGAGCATAGAGGAGCTTTTCATATATCAAGGGTTCCTCTATGCTCAGAATCATTTAGCACAGGCTGGACGGATGGAACTAAGAGCTCCCCCCCCCATCCCACTATGAAGGGACTGTCCAAGAACCTCCTGGACACTGACCATGGCCATTACTCAGATGGTAGGACCAGCTCCCAGTGATCCACTGAGTATTTGCCTATTAGGATGGTGGCTACAAGTAATTAACCAGTGGTCCGTGAAGCTCCTTGTTTCTTGGAATTTTAAGGGCCTGAAGATTGTGTGTTTGGTTTGATCAGGCTTGAAATGCTAGCTATATGACTGTAGCAACTGTTTAACACACTATTGCTAAATAAATCTCATGGCAGTTGATGAGCTAGATACATTATAAAGGTCTGTGTATACAGTTCTTGACATCTTCCTGATGTGCATCATTCAGCTTGGCCAAGCTTTAATCAGGGCCCCCTGAGCTTCCCTTTGACCTGACTTTGTCTCGACTGTTCTCTTGTCTATGACTTGTCCAGTCTTAGCAAGAATCTCCCTACCCTTGATATCTGATCACGTTCTTTATCTCTCAGCTTTGAAGTCTGAGTCCTTGGGCTTTGACAAGAATCTTGTTGGACTCATTTAGTAAGAAGTGCTGACCCTTGATGCTTGCCCTAGTAATTTTCCACTACCCCTTGCCTTGCCTTTTGGCCATAAAACCCCCTTGACCTTGTTTGATTTGAAGGGGAGCTCACTTGCTTGCTCTCTTCCTGGTATAATACAGTTCAATCTATTGCCACAGTCTTATAGAAGGACACAGTTTTTTCATGTGTCTGAATCCCTTTTCCTTTAATAAGCTACTTTTCATGGTGAATAAGACAATATTGCCCCCTTTTACTCTAATGAAACCAAGAATTTCATTGTTCAGCAGATTGTAACTCTGGGACTAGAGCCTAGAGCCTGGTTTCTGATTGGCCAGCTCTCTGCTGGCTGTGCATCCTGCACCTTCCACCCACATTTCTTCAAGCCAGAAGCCTTGATGTCCTTCTTCATTCCAGGTGACAAGAGAAACCACCATAGAAAGGGCAGTGAGGACTAATCTTTGCTGTCAGCTTGACTGGACTTAGAATTATCTTAGGAACATACGGCTCGGTGTGCTTTTTGTGGATGTTCCCCAGAAACGTTTGAGGACAGAAGACCCAGGCTAAAGGTGGGCAGCACTGTCCAGCAGATTCAGGTCTTGTTGGGACTGACTTAAAAAGAAAAAGGAAGCCACCTGGGCAGCATTCATCTCTCTCTGCTTTCTACCTGAAGACACAATGTGACCAGCTGCCTCAAATTTCCACTGTCACACCTTCGCCATCGTGGTGAACTGCATCCTTGAACCGTGAGTTAAAATAGGCCCTTGGGTTGTTTCTTGTCACCTATTTGGTCTAGCAGTGAGAAAATTAACTAATACAGGAGTCAGACATTTGGTGGCAGGGAGAAATGGAGAAGAGCAGAAGGGTACCTCATTGGCTTTTGGTCCCCTAGGAGCTTCGTTGAGCAGCAGAGGAAGCTGTGGTTTTTCTCCTGTTTCTGTAAAGACTCGAGTGTCTTCACCCCCAGCCAGCCTGCACTTAGCAGAAATAGAAAGGGCACCTCTAGCAGGTTGTGTGGCCTTGAGTATGTTGTTTAATTCCTTCCTGCTTCAGTTTTCTCTTATGTTCAGTGAAGGAGGCAGTCGTCTGTAAGGCTGATGGTTCCCACTATAAAATATATGAGTTTAATAGTCAATACCACTTTGGGTTTTGGAAACCAGATTGGAATAGACAGGGGAGAGAGCCCTATCTCTGGCAGAGTGGAAATTAGAGACTTACCCTCTCTGTTCATAGACCTTTCTTCTCTATTCATCCATATCAGCTCACAGTGGGCTTTCAACAAATCTACCTAACACTACAGAGTGGTGGCTACAATTGGCCATTAAGGATGCAAAGCCAGGAACCAGGAGCTAGACCCCAGCAGGGAACTTGGTTCTTACAATTGTTCCTCTGCTTAGCACCATCCATGCAGCCGGTGGCATAATGGTGGGAGAAGTTTGAATAATCATGGTGCAGAGTGATGGGGAAGGCAGGAGGAAAATGAGGCAGGACATGCCTCTGAATTCCATGATCCACCAACTTTCTTGCCCGGGTCCTGGACACAGACTCTTAGGACCTTGACAGGCATATCAATTTTCCTTTGCTGGCTCATCACAAACTCCTTCCCTCATTATTCCCAGCAGTTATGAGTCCCTGTCACTGTGCCTTCCTGCGGTGGGCACACATATCCCATTAGAACACGGTGTATTCCTAGAAAGAGAGGCATTGCCTCTGCCTTTAGACCCTTGGTGATTAGGATGGGACTTAATGAACAGCTCTTGATGAACGAGCTATTAAATTTCCTGCATAAAAACCCTAGCCAGGGAGGGCTAGAACACAGTTGGAATTCCAGCCTTTCTAGTGTGGCATGGTATGAGAGAACGAGGCTGTGTGCTTGTTCTACCCCACCTATGGTGAGATAGTGGTATAGCACCTGACTCTGTGTGTGTGTGTGTGTGTGTGTGTGTGTGTGTGTGTGTGTTGGTACATGTGCACACCTGTGTATGTGTACATGGAAACCAGAGGACAACTTCAGGTGTCCTTCCTCAGGGAGCCATCTACCTTGTTTATTTGAGACAGGGTCTCTCACTGACCTGGGGCTCACAGATGAAGCTCTGTTGGCTAGCCCTTGAGACCCAGGATTTGCTTGTTCTCTCTCTGCTCAACACTGGTATTTCAAGCACGCACCACCGAGTCTGGACTTTTTACATGTTTGCTGGTGATTGAGCTTGGTCCTTATGCTTGCAAAGCAAACACTTTACCCACTGAGCCATCCCCCAGCCCAGAAGCCTGACTTATTTGAGACTTGTTTTCTATGCATACCTTAGGATCTGTCTGAGAGCTCAAGGAACAATATTCTTGGTTAGTTAGTTAATTTATTTATCTATCATGTGTATGTGTATATATGCTTATGGGTGTGTAGGTGTCACAGTCCACATATGGAGATCAGAGGACAACTTGCAGGAGCAGGTTCTCTTCTACAGCATGGGTCCTAGACATAAAATTCAGGTCATAAGGCTTGGCATCAGGTGCCTTTACTTGCTGAACCATCTTGCTGGCCCAGGAATAATTTTTGTGATACTTTGAATGGATCTTCGTATCTAAACACATGGCCTTGAATGCAGACACTTGCTCCATCCTGAGTTTGGAGGGATGATTCAGGGTTGGGCGGACATGAGTCTACCTACTGGCTGTCCTTGTGCCCAGTTCACTCAAGTAGAATAAGAAACATCTGGGGGTTGGAGTGTAGCTACTTTCTTCATGGTGCCTGGTGGCCACTGTTATACACTAGTGTATGTCAACCATCTCATCTGAATCCCAGGCCTACCTTCCAGGTACTCTCTAAGCAGTAACAGGAGCCATCTTAAAAATATTTCTTAAAATTATTTTAATGAAGAATAATGCATATTCATTATAGAAAAGAAGGGTAGTGAGAGCAGGTTGGCTTAGTGATCCCACCCAAATGGCCCATCATGAACANGCATGAACATGTTCTCATTATGTGGCTTTCCTTGTAGAAGTGCATTAGATAGTACAAAATTTACAATTTTCATGAATATAAGTATTTTAGTTCTTGTCTTTTTAGATAATAATACTATGTATGTGTGTGTATATAGTATGATGTATGTAGGATGATGTTCTCATGTGTGTCGGTGAGTGTGTGGGTGCGTGTGTGTGTGTGTGTATGTGTGTGTGTGTGTCTGTGGATGCATGTGCATGTAGCAGCCAGCCAAAGGTTGATGCCAGAAATCTTTCTTGATTTCTCTCCACTTTATATACTGAGGCAGGATCTTTCTCTTGAACCCAGAGCTTGCTGACTCACCTAGTCTAGCTTACCCTAAGGATCCCGTTTCTGCCAGTAGAGTACTATCTGAGCTGCCTAGTCTACTGAGAATTTACCTGGGTCCTGCGGATCTGAACTCAGGTCTTTAGGCCTGCAGGGCAAGCACTTGGCTTGGGGAGCTATCTCCCACTGTTCTTTTACTTTCTAAACAATGCCGCATCAGCTCTGTCTTGGTTGCGCTGCAGTGAATCTTTAGCTAGGGATGGCGAGGGCTGTTTTGTTCCGAGTCCTTTCACATCCTCTCTGTCTCCTTGAAAATCTTCTACTTGCAGCCTTCTAATCAGCATAGTTCCAAGCCACTTGATTTCTGAATGCTCACTTATTGTTATATGCTAATTCCAGAGGGTAGTTGGCATCTCTGAGTGATTTCAGATTCCTTTGTGGATCTTTAGAATGTCTCTGATTCCATNCACGGGCATTATGAATGTCCCCTTTTCTCTAGCTCTCTCTACATGTTCGATTTTAATATTAGCATATCCTTCAATGGTTGGAAATTCAGGAGGCATGATTTGCTTTTGATAACCTCCACTTTACGATAATCCCCTGGAAGTGTCCTGGGTAGGAGAGGTTGGCTATACCTCCCTGGCTTGATGAAGAGAGAATGCCTCTGTTGAAGTGAAAGAGCCTGGAAGATCCTCCACAGTCACTCACAGCTTCTTTTGGTTTGGGTTTTTCTCTCTTTCCTTATGTCTTGTACTTTCATCTCGCTCTACCTAACACATGCCTAGTAACAACCGTGCATTCTTTAGCCCGCTTGCATTTTGGTCTTCAGTGTTTCACAAGAACAGTGGAATTTGTATAAAGGAAAGTGGGATATTTATGCACCTTCCTCACACTTCTGGGATATTTAAGTTTCAGCCTTTATCTGGCTTTCTAAGGCCCACATGATCTTCCCACTTTATTGACAAGAGCCCAGGAGGAGGATCCAGTTGGTCCTGCCTTCCTGATGGGTCCAAGACATCTTAATTCTTTATTATGTACTTGGCTTCCTTAAGATAGTAGGCTCCCCTCTGCCATAGTTTGACAAAAAAACTGTCTCCCACAGGCTCATTTCTCTGAACTCTTTGTCTCCAACTGATGGTAATAATTTGGGACATTGTTAAACTTTCAGTAGGCGGGCCATGGCTGGATAGAGCGGGTCACTGGGAGGTGAGCTTTAAGGTTGTGTAGCCTGGTCCTACTTCCTATCTTCTCTTTGCTTCCCAATTCAAATAGATTGGACAAGTCTCAGCTACACACTGTGGCCACCATGGAACAGCCGGCTGCCGTGTCTTCCCTGCCATCATGGGTTTATAGACGCTCAAACCGTGAGACAGAACAAATCCTTTTACCTTGAAGTTGCTTCTTGTTGTGTTTTGGGTCCCAGCAGTGAGATAAATAACTAAAACAGCCCTGTTCTGGGTGAACATCTGCCATCTGCAGCACAGGAGTCCGGTGACATGTGAACTTTACTGCAAACTCTCGGAGATTATTCTCTCCAGGGCTGGAATGTAGCTCAGCCTAAGTACTTGCCTAACAAGAGGGGGGAGGGGAGAGGAGAAAGAGAGAGAGAGAGAGAGAGAGAGAGAGAGAGAGAGAGAGAGAGAGAGAGAGAGAGATTGTTTCCTGCATCTGCATTTATCTACTGATCCCAGCTGAAGGAAAGGCACTACTTTCTGAAACAAATATTAGATTAGATTAGTTACAAATTAAACAGAGTATTTACAACCAGGATTATCTTGAAGAATTTGGTTATATGGTCTTTCAGTATAAAGTTTTTTTCAACTCAAAAATTCTGTTAGTTTTAAAGGAAGGCATAAAGAGTACTAAGCCTTAGACATTCCCACCATGAAGATTCAGGTGTCTTTTTTAGAATATAGCTGGCTGTTTGTGCCTGAAGCCTTCTCCGGAGGTCATTCCTGAACAGCTGGTACTGAGGAAGGAGCAGAGGAAGTTAGAGGGAGTAGGGCTGCCAGCCTGGGAGAAGCTTCTGGTGTTGAGAGAGATGGAGAAATGTCAGGCTGATGGATGTTTGTGCTGCATCATCTGTAGAATCTTCTGACGCCCAGTAGCCAGGGCAACTGCTTGACGGTTTGAGGCAAGCATCTCATTGTGCAAGTCACATAGGACTTACCATTAGAGTAAAGCATGGGTGAGTGCCAGGGAACCTGGACAAGATGCTCTGGCCATCTTTGCTGCTTAAATGTTTGCTGTCCTCTCTGCAACCTAGCTTCTCACCATCCCAGTGTGCACGGTTCTGTGCAGTGACAGGAGTCAGTCGCCATCACTGTTTTGATTAGTTACCAGAACTAATTGACTCTGTCTCTTTGTCCCTCATTACAAAGCTTCTTTGAGAGAATTTAGCTACACTTGAATCAAACCTCTATCCTTTATCCAATTATCTGTGGTAATCGGCCTCCAGATGACTTAGGGACCACTCCTATGG
The DNA here is from genome assembly GCA_001675575.1 of Neotoma lepida. Classification (NCBI taxonomy): domain Eukaryota; kingdom Metazoa; phylum Chordata; class Mammalia; order Rodentia; family Cricetidae; genus Neotoma; species Neotoma lepida. Next base: position 10,083 of record LZPO01097262.1, on the reverse strand, counting down.
AGAGGCCAACTACCTTCAACTTGCTTAGGAAAACAGTGAGAAAAAGGCAAGAGTGGTAGTCCTATATTACTATCACTTAAAAAAAAAAAAAGTAAAACACCAAACAAAAGAAAAACAATACAAATAAAACTGGGCACTATCTTTGTACATAATAAACATTTCCCTAAGAATTTATTCTTCACCACAGAAAATAACTTACTTTCAGTTTACTTTTTTTTTTTAAGCAATCCAAAACCTTCCACGTATTTCAAGGACGACCCAAACTACAATATCCTTGACTTAGAGGGAGATTCCCAGGAGGATGGCAGCTGTGTTTGCTGAGGCGGCCTTCAACTTCACCATTAAGCTTGTCTTGTCTACAAGCTTACAAGGCTGTCAGGCGGTCGTACCTTCTGCAAACGATAGCTGCTTCTTAGAAGGTTGCTGTGCTGTTCTCAATCAACACATGGGGGTGTTCATGTAACCCTTGAAAGAAAGGAGGTGAAGGAACAGCAACAAGATAAAGATGCCAGGATGTACACGCTGGAGAAAAACCTGCTGCTCTTAGCTGGCTTACTTTTTACAGTGACGTGATTGATAGAACAACCACAGGACAAGGCAAGAGGAAATAAAACCAGAGTGTGATCCTATTCATCGGATTAAAGATCACAGCCTGGGAAGCACTCTGTGGACACAACGGGCTGAGATACAAGACATAAACACGTCCTTATGTCTACCAAGAGGGAGACAGGTAGGACATGAAGGTCATGTGGCGACCATAGGAAATCTAGTGAGAGTAACAGATGTTTGACCTTGTAGTGGTGGGTTATTTCCTTTGCCCCAAGTAAATATATAGCATCTTCTTATCTCTTTCTACTCTGTCTCCTTTTAGACATGGGTAGCCAGAAATGGTACTGAAACTGGAAATACAGTTAATGACTACATATAAAGTGTGTTTTACATAAATTTCATGACAACTACAAAGAAACAGCTTAGAACTGAAGGGACTGGAGACAGGTCCACACAGAAAGGCACTGACTGTCGTGCCTGATGACCTGAGTTTGAGCCACATATTGGATGGAGTTGCCCTCTGACCTCTGCACAGGCACAGTAGCATGAACCTGCTCACTTAGATACAACACGCAAACACACCCTTGTACCCACACGATGAATAAATAAAATGTTGAAAGAAAGGAATTGAAGCCCACCACTCAATCCCCAAAGAACTTCACAAGAAGAGTAAAGGAGCAAAGGATATACAAAATAACTAGACAACAACAACTGAGTCAATCTTTATCTATCAATAATTACATTGAATGTAAGTAGGTTAAATTTTCCTATGAAAAGACATGGAGTGGATGAATGGATTAAATAAAACCAGACTCAACTATGTGCTACCTACAAGAGACTCACTTCCGCTTAAGGACAAATAAAGACGGGCTGTAAGAGGTGGAAACAATACTCTGGAGACAAGTGGAAACTAAGAGGCCAAAGGTAGTTGTGATGGTTAATCTTGACTGTCAACCTGTCCTGACTTAGAGTCATCTAGGAGACGAGCTTTTGGTGATGTCTGTGAGAATGTCAGCAGAAAGGTTTAGCCGAAGAGAGGAGGTCATCCCTGTTGGTGACCAACAATATGTATTCTCCACTTAAAGCCAATTAAAGGCTTCCGACTTCTTGTTTGTGTCTCTACGAACAGGCTGCTCACCTGGTCTGGCCCTGTATTCCCCAGTTCATCTCAGCTCTCCANCACAAAGTTGTTTTCTTCACTTCAAAACAGGGCTGCCATCCGATTTGAATTTTAACTGTGAGGTGAGGAACAGACAGACCTGTGGCTGAGCAGACCTGGATCAGGGAAACAGAAGCCAGGGTAGAGAAAGCACCGTTGAAAACAGAGAAAGGAATGCTTTGTGAGCCCTGGGCAGGGAGGAGAAATTGAATCCGAGGCCCACTTCCCCTTGGTGACCAGGCTGGCTGGGAACACACCACTGGAGGTACAGCTGAGAGTAACGAGCTGCAGGGCTGAGAACCTGGAGGAAGGGATCCGCATGGTGCAATGGCCTTGTCCCTAGGCTCTTGTGACTGAACACAGCAAGGGGGAAAGGGACAGATGCATCCACGTGGCCTTACCTTCCCGATGCTTGGCACTCATGCTGCAGTGCACTGTAGTTTCCTAATAGGGTATGAGGTCACCTCGAACACAGCAGAGGAATGGAATCTGCTAGGAGACTGGAGTGCTCTGTCACACTTGATCCCATCAGTTAATCAGAGGCCTGTTGTCTCACAGGGGAGAATCCTTGTGATGGCTTGGGTACGAACTGTCCCTGCAAATGCTCATGTATTGACAGTTTGATCCCCAATGCAAGTAGTGTTGGGGAAGTGACATCCCCAAAGGTGAAGGTCAAGGATGAACTGGGCCATTCACCAGTGGTGAGCAGTGACAGGACAGAATGAGGAGTTGGAATAGGGCTCAGCCAAGTTCTCCAGAGAATCAGTTGACCTGAGAAGCATATTTCAGGAATGCAGGAGGTAGGAGATCAGGGGCCTGAAGCCAGGGATCAAAGCAAACAAGGGGAGCCATAGATGGTCACTCAACAGCTACCAGCATGTCATCCACAAGCCCCACCCCAGCAAGCTTTTGGACTATGCTTCAGACCTATGCTCTGGGAGCCATCAAACCCCATGTTCCAATAGCCCTGCACAAAGCTAATCAAGACCTGCACAGAACAGGCGGGAAATTGGCTTGAAGAGTTTGGCTGGTGCCATGATGGCCTTCACATACCCAAGGGCTGCTGCAGTGACCAGATGCCATAAATACCATTCATTTCCCCACATGACTGAGACTGTCTATAACCCATGATTCCTTTGTTTAAGGGAACACCCCCCACCTCAGTACCTCAGTACCTGTATTCTTCACACCCTATTAGAATGTGTTCTGCATGTTTGACAATGCAAACAATGGCTAGGTGTGGAAGGGTAACAGAGAGGAAGGAGGGGAAGGATCTAATTTGGAAACTCCCACCATGGAGTGAGCTGGTGCNCTGCTGTCTTGGAGCAAGTGAGAGACTGTAGAAAACAGCCATGAATATACCTGCTAGGGCAAGAACTAACATCAGAAAACCCAGGTCAGGGAAGGGAGTTGGCAGGAAGGTTGCTTTGGGAAATGGCTTCTGGGCTGAGTCTGAGGAGAAGGAAGGTGGAACCAGCCAAGAGTGTGGATGGGGAAGCAAGAGTCCAGGTNGGAGAGTGATTGGCAAATCCCAACTGCAAGTGAGCCTTGTTGAATTATTTAGACAAATCTTCCCTCCACCCCTTGCTATGAGGAGGGACCTTGCCATCTTTTTCTTGGTTAATGACCCATCAGTTTGGTTTGCTTATATTTTAGTCAGCATGCAAATTGGTTTGTTTTTATTGGTGCTGTTTTTGAGACAGGGTCTCTTGATGTAACCCTGACTGTCCTGAGACTCACTATGTAGACCAGGCTGGCCTTGAACTCACAGAGTTCTGCCTGCCTCTGCCTCCAGGGCTGGGATTAAAGGTGTGCCTCACTATGCCTGGCTACAAATAGGTTTTATAATAGAACTTTCAAAACAGTTTGCTTTTATTGCTTCTCTTCCTCCTTGTCCCCTTACGTTTTCATATCACATGCTGTATTTCCCCCTCCCTTAATACCTGTTCACTCCTCTCTGGTCCCCTTTCTAGTTTCATAACATCCATACTCACACTCTTGCACACCCACAGTTATACAGATGTGTAAAAATGAGAAGCTAGGATTCACATGAAAGAAGTGTGTGGCATTTGTCCTTCTGAGTCTGAGTTACTCACTTGATATACGGATTTCCAGATCTGTCCTCTTTCATGCAACTTTAAAATTTTCATTCTTCTTTACAGTTGAATAAAATTCTATTGTGTGTATGTACCACACTTTCATTATCTGTTCATCTGTCCACGGACTTTCAGGTTGATTCTATTTCCTTGTTATCCTCAATGAAACAGCAGCAAACACAATGTGCATATATTTTTGTGGTTGGATCTAGAGTCTTTGGGGTATGTATTTAAGAATGGTATACCTTGGTCGTGTGATAGTTCTATTTTTAGTTTTTTGAGAAACCTCATACTGATTTCCATAGTGACTGAACCAGCTCACATTCCTATCAGTAGTGAATAAGGGCTCTACTTTCCATACATCCTCAACATCATTTGTTATTATTATTTGTTTAACGAGAGCAAAGCAATCCAGACATTTAATGATAGCACCCAGATGCCTAGGTGGTATCCCTAGGCAGTTTTGATTGGCGTTTCCCCGGTGGAAAAAGATGTGGGGTAGTTTTAAAGATATTGACCATTTTTGTTTCTTCTTTTAAGAATGGTCCCTTATACATTGTTTGCTTGTTTGTTTTGTTTTGGTAGGTAGCTATTGTTGCTGTGAGTTCATGGGAGAATTTGGAAGTCAAAATTCTGTTCGTATCAATTGTCAGTATTGGTATATGAGGATGACCCATTGAGCCACACCTGTTCCCCACCTCCCATCATCTTGAAAAGGAAAATCTTTGGGTTATCACCTTGGCACTAAAAAAGTGGGTCCTTTGAGTGCACAAGGAGGTCCCTTACAACCATGATAAGACTTGCTGGTATGGGGTGTGGGATGGCTGAGAGGTAGGGGGGGCATATAGAAAGTCATTTTTGTTACTAACAAACCAGAAGAAAGCATACATATTAGCCAAAGAGCTAGGCTTTATCTATCAGGTGCCTAAAGTCCCACACTTCAGGTCAGCTGTTCCCACCTGTCACATGACATGATGAGACTACAGGAGGCTGCCAGTAAAACTTTATTTAAGAACATGAGGCAGCTAAGCTTAATATTGCCCACGGGTATTTTGCTGGTAAATATTGCATTTCAGAAATCTGTTTATATAAACTCATGAAAAAATTAATTTACCCACAGAAGAAAACATGGCTGAGAGAGATGGTGGATGTGTTTGTGTGGAATTAACTGGAACAAGGGGCATGTCCACTCAGGCCACAGCAATAGGTCTCTGTCCTGTGCTTGTAACCAAAGAGCTTCCTTGTGTACACTGGCAAAAGAAGGCACAGCCGTTCTTTGTGGAGAGGAAGGTGGCAGCCAACGAAGTTTTCTTGTCGAGTGAAATTGCTCTAGGATGTAAACAGGAAATTGGGTTTAATATTTCTGGAAAATGTCAGTTGCAACCCTCCTCCCTTCTGCTTGTCGAGATCTACTCTCTAAAATCAAATGCAATTTCAAAAATCATGGCTTTTCTTTTCAAGATCCATTAGAGATATTGGAGGGAAAACAGGAAAACACCGTGCCTTGTCTTCAAATAACTCTCCTCCCGGTGGATCTGAAGGAGAGAAATAGGATTTTCTCCCAACTGCGGGTTGCTTTGGTTTTCAGCAACATTAGAAGTGGCTTTGAATATTTAATCAGAGCAGTTGGCACAGCATTGAACACCCAGTGGGTGCTAAATAAATGATTCTCGATTGTTTGCAGAAGTGGGGGCAAGTGAATGATGTCGGTGAATGTGCCAATATTGTTCGGATTCCTGTTGTAGTCCCCACCCCCCAATCCCTGTGTTTGCCACTTCCCAAACAGCAAATTATCACAATTTCCAAACACTCCAAAAGAAGCAGGGGAAAGTTTCTGTTCACAATAGAGAGAATGGTGCATAAAACCATCAACTCTTTTTGTTGCTGACTTTTCCTGGCAAGGCATAAACAGATGTTTATTTACCACACATGATGTTAGAACAAGGAAATGACTCCACCCAAATCTAGCTTGGAAGCAGTGAGCTTATTTGGGTTACTCACAGCAGCATATATGAGGAGTTATTTACAGGAATGTGGGTCCCTCAAAAGCAGCCACATCATGGAAAGCCTACCTGGTATGGCTAGTGACTGCATCCCTGGAGCTCCATGCACNTCTGACAGGCAGCTCCACTGGAGAGTCTCCTCTCCTTGCCCATCAGTTACTTACTGCTTATAGAACCCTGGGGACCAGCCCTTGAATCTTGTGATGTTCTGAACTTGTGGAGTCTTGAGGAGCCCCAGGAACACCCCAGGAGTGAGTGTTTCAATGAGGAAGAAATACCTAGATAACATCTCTTATTTCCTACATCTACTGAACAAATACCTTAGCTTCTTTTTCCATTTCCATGATGAAATATGCTGACAAAAGGGTTTATTCTGAGTCATATCTCAAGAGTATAATCTATCATGGTGGGGAGTCAAAGTGGCAGGGTCTTGAGGCAGCTTGGTCACATTGAATTCACACTGGGGAAGCGGAGATCAGTGCCTGCTGCTGCTCTGCTCCCTTTTTCCACTTATACTGTCTAGAGTCCCAATAGGGAATGGTGCCACCCAGAGTGGACAAGTCTTTCCATCCATCTCAAAGAACACAACCAAGATAATCCCCCACAGGCATGCCCAGAGGCCAGATGATTCTAGATTCTGTCAAGTGTACAATTAATACTAACCATCCCACACTTATGCTTGATGACCAGAAGATTCCCACTTACCCACCACATTGAGGCAATCACTCAACACAGCCCAAATATGTAGCAAGAGATGGAAGTACCAAATGATCTCGCATTTCCTTCCTCTTATGTTAAAAAGCCCAGTCTCCCCCGCCCCCCGCCCCCACAATAGACACAGCACTCTCAATCCTTCTCTTTTGTTCTAGCATCCATCAAGCAGGAACTAACCGAAGGGTGTGTGGGGTTGCCACAGTCCTGTGTGGCTCCCACACATCTGTTTTTGTTAAAAGATGCTCCAGCAGTCAGCCCTTGTGCCAGGAGGAAAACTTCAGTTCCCACCTGATGAGTGAAGCACTTGTAGATTAAGTGTCACTCCCCTCCAAAAGGGACACTTGGTTATGCATTCAGAACTCCATAGTCATCTGTTTTTATTGTTGCCTAATGCCTTTTAGATCAGCACGAGCCTTGCAGGAAATCAACGCTGAAGCTGCATAATTAGGATGTCTTTCATAGTCGTAAACCGTAATCCCACCGGAGAACAGCTTAAGAATTCACAAGCATGGATTTCTGGCACCAGGTACCCACAGTTCCCTTTTCTTTCTGAATAATTCATTATTTAAATACTTCGATGCATGTTCTATACAGCCCTGTATATCACATCCAGGGTATGGAGAGTAAGAGCCTCGTTTCCCATCCATCCCAACTGTAAACATATTTGAGGCTCATTGTTATGGCTGGGTGTCATGGAATAGCAATGGCCACCAATATCAGTTTCAGTTAGTCACTTTTAGGGCCAATTTAGGGAGATTCAGTTGGACCTTCTACAGGACATTAGCAAAGCAGAGGTCTAACTTTCATAATGAACAAGATGAGGAGGGCCTGGGGAGATGACTCAGTGGGTAAAGTATTCAGCATACAAGTGTGAGGATCCCGAGTTCAAATCCCCAGAACCCATGTAAAGCCAGGTGAGGTGGTGTGCATCTGTAATCCCAGCATAGTCAGGAAGAGAGACCCTGCCTCGGCTGGGTGGAGAAACTCTCTGCCGGTGTATGTCTGCAATGATCTGAACTGATGTTCTCAAGTCTAAGGCTGTCAGAACAGCTGGGGGCTGCTGACAAAGGAAACTGATGCTGGAGCCGTGGAGCCATGGAGCCTCGTCAAATCATCCACGAAAACTCATCTCCCAACTGTCTGTCAGTGGTTGCTCCAGCCCTCCTACTTCTCATCCAAATTCCCTGCTCTCTGGCCTTCCATCCTGACTCCATACACTGACAAACTTCAGACTCCTGTTCAGCCCTCTTGGCCAAGACCTTTATTTGGCCACACTACAACTGTGTCCTGTGACCAGTCACTGCAGCACTCAGTGGAGGGGGAGGAGTCACCCACAGGCCAGGTGAGCTCATGATCCCTGGTGCTGCCTGTGAGAACTGGTTTCCATAACAACCAGCCAACCCTGGGGAAACTTCCCCTGGCTGGTCTTGGAACTTCTGGACAGGTAGCTCTGGTAGCTTCTACATGGCTCAGGGTCCTTCAGTATGTTGTGGTACTAAGAAGAAATGTCTCGATTGCAGGACCTGCTGGGCAGGAACTCAGAGGTACCAGAAGCAGATTTTGAGGAGGCAGATTTTGAAGGTTAGACCTTCAGAGCTCAAACCAGATATGCAGATCCCTTTCTTTGTTGAGGTCTTTGATAAAGTTAAATTACTTTATTATTCATTTTTCCCCCTGGCTGCCTTTATCCTATGGCTTCTGAAATCCAACATGGCATTCTCTGCCTCCTTGGAGAGTTTCCAGTGTGAATAAAGCCTGCCATCAGCTGGGTTTTATGCTCTTATTGATGTCTTTAGGAAAGCCAGAGTCACAGCTGAACATAGTAGACACTGTTTTTGTGACCTTGGGCTGGTATTTAGTCTTGTGCGTACTGTTTTCACACTCAGTTGCAAACATTGTCGGAAATGACCTCAAGTCTTTCCCATCTCCTCCTGAGCTTTGTTTCTCAGCTTCAACATTCAACTCTTGCCTCCAGTAACAGGAGTCTAAAATCCCATCATCCAGGCCTTAGCCACTGACTATGACTTGCAGAAGCCCTGTACACAGTAGGAAGAAGCAAGGTGTTAGCCGACATTGAGCTGTGCTTCTGGGAAAGTCACCAAGTCCTTCCTTCGGCCTTCCCTGGCTTGCAATGTGGGGTGAGGTAAAGTTTTCACAAGGCCATCCTTGTAGAAAGCCAGGCACAAGTCCCCTGCAAGAAGAGTTCTGTGCTTTGCCACCTGCTTTGTCTTGTGCGTGCCCTTGACTAACGGCTCCCAAGACTAGATGAATAGAAATGGCCCCAATACAGGAAATGAAAATAGGGAGGGGCACTCCTTGGGTCTGTATTCCAAGCAGCCTGACATTCAGAATCTAATAACTTTTTGCATAAAGTAAACCTTCATAAGCATGGCACTATTAGGTTCTGCTGTGGAGAGAGAACTGTGCAAAATAATTTGAGCAGAAACTGTAACTATCTCTTAAGAGCCATGTGTACCACAGCTCTGGCACATTCACCAGCTTCGGCACACGCAGCTCTTTCCTCATTGAGTAGCTCAGCTGATCCTCATAACCCGGGGAGGGGCAGGGAGGGAGCAGCACTATCCTAGTGCTCTTCCTGGGGGAAACTGAGGCTCAGGGTGTGAGAAGACTTCCATGGTTGACTCTGGATGGGAGCCCCTACCTGAGCCTTCCAGGCATGGTGTCTCTGCATGCCCACCTTCAGCTGTCACTTCTGTGAGCCTCTTTTTTCCCTGAAAGTGCTCTTATCTTTTGCAGGGCTGAGGCCATGCTTTGTGCCAGTGGGCAGTCTGTACGTGTTCCTTTCAGGCCCCTGGCAAGCAAAAGCAGACATTCTAAAAGAGCAGCAATTATCCCTCCTGGTTCCTTTGTTCAGAGCTCTGTAAATAATTTATTTGGATTTGAGGGTCTAGAGACGGAAACACATATCGAACCTCGCGGTAAGCAGGTGAATTCAAAGTCTGGAACTTAAAGTCAAGCAGAAAAGAAGTGAGAAAGAAACGTGCCTCTTTGAAATCAGAGAAGACAGCAAGACCTCAGAGCCCAGGCGGGAGGCTGGAGCTGGCCAGGCTGCAGCAGAGGAAGTTTACTGGTGGCATTTAAAGGTCACCCAAGGGGTTTCCACAACTCTATCGTGAGTCCCCCGTAGCAAGAATTTTTGGATCAACTGTCTGTGAAGTTGGAAAACACAGGCCTGTGCTGGAGCTGGTCCCAAACCCCTCCTGCTGCACTCAATACCTGCATCTAACAAAGAAAATTGTGTTTGCCAGGCTGGCTCGCTGAAGTCACAAGATTCCCAGTGTCACACAGTGCTCCGGAATGCCTGTGAAACCTCCCGAGGAGGGGAAGATTGTGCTCCCCACCTTTCAGATAACTGCCTTTAGTACCAGCCTGAAAAACCATGTGATGGTCATGGATTTGGTGAAGAGGGATTGGCTTCCTTCCCAGAGAAGAGCCAAAGTTTGTTTTATCCACATGTGCCCCGGGCTGAAGGTGGCTGAACAGCAAGTCAGCAGATATGAGGTACAGCTGGGGCTGGCTCAGCAGGGTGGAAGGGCAGGGG